>BPVZ01000044.1:1701915-1715415 GCA_020521535.1 Rubroshorea leprosula
ATGCACTTAATATTCATTTTAATTAATATTTTATAAATTTTTGAGATAATAAAAAGATTGAAATATCAAAAACCAAAGCACCGGGCAACATTTCTAAACGAATCAAATGGTGCGCGTTCATTGATAACATGAATGAATCTTGCTTACATATTCTTTGAAACATGATTTTAATGACAAATATATCTTAATTTAACCTATACCTGAGATATATTTAGACCCAAAAAAAAAAAGATATTTATAATTGTTGGATTTTTTGGTGAAAAAGAAAGGGACTTGGATGAGAAGAGGAGAAGCACCGGTGGAGTTTCCTCTTAAGGTGAGGTGAGAACTTATCTTTTTTTTATTCATATTCTGCTATTATGTAGTAGAAAACTCAGTACATAAAGGTAATTTCCTCACCTAATCCTTATCTAATATAAGCAAATCTATCAAACATTTAATGCAAGACTACATGAAAAGTCTTGCATCCATTTGTGAGGCTCCATGTGGCTGTTCTTGCTACTACTTTGCGGCCTTCCATTTGCCTTTCATTTCAGCCTCATTTCATCAACATTTGCAGTATAGCTTGTTCTAGTCTACTGCTACCGTGCTTTGGTGTAGCCTTCCTTCTTCATTTGCTACCCCTTGTGCGCTCTGTTTTCATTTGCTGCCACTTGTGCAGCTTTCTTTCATTTGCTGCCTCTTGTTCAGCTTTCACACCACAACTCCAATACTCCTCCTTGGTGTTAAAGCTGAAGATAAAATAACATTAACCAAGCATTTGGAATCTACCATTTGTGCAGTTCTTTATGCTTTAGTTTTGATTTTTTGTTCTTGCTAAAGCATCTCCTTTAACAGATCAGCTCCTCCTTCAATGTTGTTGTTGACTTAATGTACTCCAAGAGGGGGGTGAATTGGAGTTTCAAAAATTCTCTCCTTTTTGCAACCACAAAACCAAAAATAAAAAAAGTAGAGAAGAAGAGCTTGCTCAATGATTTTATAAAGGTTCGGTCCAACCACTTGGAACCTAATCTTCTACCATGGCTTCACTCACCAAGTATTTCCTCCATATTTTCCACTAACAATAACAATGGTGGCTTAAAGGAGCCACTCAATCCTTTTACAAGAATAAGGGTGTTTCTCTCAAATCTCACCCATTTACACTTAAACCCCAAGAATCCTCTTTACAAATCACTCTTGAAGGATTAATCACACCCCCAAGATCACTCACAAATAGAACAAGAAGATGATTTCAAGTAAAGATCTCTCGAAGATCAAAAACTCAAGTTAAAGCTCATGTAGGTAGGTAAAAATATTCAATACAATACTCTCTAAACCTCATTCAGATCTTCTACCAACCATATTTATAACCTCAGGGTCGAAAATAGTCGTTACTAGCCGTTGGGGGTCATTTAATACTCTGTAAGACGCAAAACTCGAGTTGCAAGATTGTCAGGAGAACCGGCTTATCTTTTTAGAGTCGGCTCTAAACAGCCAACTCACCATTTCTGCAACCTGCTTTGCGGGATTCTTGCATTCTGTTTTTTCCGTAGAGCTGGCTTAAAAGTTCTGCAGCCGACTTTGCAGGTTTCCTGCACATTCTGTTTTCTTCCACAGCTTGCTCAAAGCCTAGAGTCGGCTTTCGTACTCCGACTTTAACAATATTAATTATTCTTTAAATAAGTCGACCGTTGTGCATTAAATGCACCCTTACAACCGGCTGTAAAGTTAGAGCCGGCTCTGCGTCTTTTCTCCGTGCGCGCCAATCAACGGACCTTTAAATCTTTACCTATAGAGCTGGCTGCAGCTTCTAGAGTCAACTCTCTGCACTTCCATTTCACCAGAGTTGGCTCTCTGCACAAACTCAAGCCTTTTTGGTCCATTTTTAAGTGCAATCCAAGTTTACTTACAATCTTTTAGCAACTTAACTATACACTTAAATAAACCAATTAATCACTCAAATGTGTTTTATAATCATCAAAATCATAAATACAACAGTTGCAACTTCATCTTACTTGGATTTGCTGCTTCAACACTTTTTTTTTTTGGAGCTTTGCTGAGCCATTTTGCTGTCTCGTTGCAGCAAACATCACAGCTTTCATGCCATTTTTCAGCTCCTTTGTGCTTGGTGTTGGTGAAACCTCCATCAAAGCCACATCCATGAAGAGTTTTCTTGGGAAAACTCAAGACATAACCATAGCAAACATAAAAGATTGATGAACATATCATGAAATGAAACTGATTTTTTTTGTGTTCAGTTTCCCATTCCATCAACCATGTTTTGCCTTAAGGACTGTTTTTTGAAACAAACATGAACACCTTCTCTTTGAATCCAGTTTTCCTCTCCTTGACATCTCCTATGGTGGGACTAACATATGCCTCCATCTTCACAGCCTTTCTTGTTGCAAGATTTTGACCAATCAAGATGGGTTTCACATGAAAAAGCATTTGAAAAACAAAGAAAAGTGGGTTTCTTTTTTCTTTTCTTTTTTTTTTTTGGGTGTTCACTCAAACTCACTCGTCCCTCAAGATCATTTAAGCTTTGATACCATGTTGGATTTTTTGGTGTAAAAGGAAGGGACTTGGAGAAGGGGAGAAGCATCGGTGGAGTTTCCTTTTAAGGTGAGGTGAGAACTCATCTTTTTTTTATTCATATTCTGCTATTATATAGCAGAAAACTCAGTACATAAAGATAATTTTCTCACCCAATCTTTATCTAATACAAGCAAATCTATCAAACATTTAATGCAAGACTACATGAAAAGTCTTGCTTGCATTTGTGAGGCTCCATGTGGCTGTTCTTGTTGCTACTTTGCAGCCTTCCATTTGCCTTTCATTTTAGCCTCATTTCATCAAAATTTGCAGCATAGCTTGCTGCACTCTGCTGCTACCGTGCTTTGGTGCAGCCTTCCTTCTTCATTTGCTGCCCCTTGTGCAGCTCTGTTTTCATTTGCTGCCACTTGTGCAGCTTTCTTTCATTTGCTGCCTCTTGTGCAGCTTTCACACCACAACTCCAACAATAATTAGCTAGCTAAACCGTTGCCTCTTCACTTTCTCCCCCAAGAAGAGGGGAAACAATGGCCTTGTATGTGCGTCTGTCAGGTATCACTCCTTTAAGCACCATGTAGTCGTGCAATTCAGTCACTTCCTTTGGACTGCAATGTTTAGCGGAGCTGGTGATGAGTGTCGTGTATGTTACAAAGTCGGGAATCAAGCCCTGTTGAACCATCCTCTTCGTAAGTTCCTTTGCTTGTTCCATACACCCTGACTTGCAGAGAATGTTTATCAATGTGTTGTAGGTTACTCTGTTCACTAAATTTGCCTCCTTGCTCATTTGCAGAAACAAAGCAAACGCCTCATCAATCTTACCACTGGTGCCACACGCATTTATTAGAGTATTAAATGTTATAGTATCGTAAACGCCCATGCTCTGCAAAGAGTGCATCATATGTTTCACTGCATCCATTGATACATCCGTGCACAATCCATTAAGGAGAGTGTTATATATTACCAAGTTGGGTTCTTTGTCTGCCTTTAACATCTTGTCATAAACCTGAACTGCGTTTTCTACTTTACCTTCTTTGCAGTACGCATTGATTAAAGTCCCATATGTAACCACATCAGGAATCAAACCGTGGACAAACATACTTCCCAGAAGTTGCCTGGCTCCTGCTAAATCATTTCTTTTAGACAGATAATCAATGAGAATATTGTGTGAAAATGTGTCCCTGATAAGATTTTTATCCAGAACCTGGTTAAGAAACTGCAATGCTTGACTGACAAACCCATTTCTGCAGAAGCCCTTTAGTATGATAGAGACCGTGAATGGATCAGGACAAATATGCTTATCAATCATGTCAGACAATAGCAATGAAGCTCCCTGAATATCACCTTCCCTGTAAAGCCAGTGGAGGATGGAATTGTAAACAACAGCATTAGGCATCAAGCCCCCTTCCACCATTTTGTCACACAAACTTAGAGCCTCCTCAGAACAACTCCCTCTTGCATGACCATTTATCAATGTTGCATAGCTCCTCACATTGGGCTCAATACCTGCCTTAAACATGTTATTAAGAACTTCTTCTGCAAATGCTAATCTTCCAATTTTGCACATCCCATTTATGATACAGTTGTAAGTCACAGAATTAGGCGAAACTGACCCAGCTGACATAACTCCCATCTTCCTGTGAAGCTTCAAGGCTACCTCCATATCACCCATCCTGCAAGCTCCATCAATTATCATGTTAAAAGTAACAATATTTGGCCATATACCACTCTTCAACATTCGATAAAACACTGATAGTGTCTCTAGTAATTTGAACTGCTTACAAAGAGCATATATAATCAAGTTAAAAGTAAATACATTCTCAACATACCCATAAGAAACCATTTCCTTGTACACCATCCAAAATCTACCAATCTCATTTACCTTCAAAAGATGGTTTAAAAAATTATTCATAGCATGAGTTGTTACCCAACAACCCTCCATTCTCAACTTCCTGATCACCTCATAAGCACCCTCAGTGGCCCCAATTTGAGTGCAAGCTCTAACCAATGCATCAAAGACCGCTGTATCATAATAACACTTATCACAAGTATCAACCAAACCTTCCAAGAGTTCTGATGGCTTTATGCCATTCACGCACATTAAATTCCCCATTAGTGATAATGCATCATTGAATCTCCTCGAATTAACTAACACATGAATTAGAGTACAAGAAGAAGCCAATGAATATGAAAATCCCTTTTTCTCTCTTCCCACCCAATTGTAAAATTCCAAAGCTAACTGTGGCGAGCTCTGAAACTCGCTAAGAACACGACTCACCAGAGCATTGGAGAGACTAGGTGACAAGTGCTCCATGAACTTCCATCTTCTCTGTCTTAAATTAACACAAATTGCTTTAAAAACGATATCTTCACTAGTTGGACTAAAGAACTGCTTACCAACATGAAATCCCCGGCTTAAAAGGTGAACTCTTTTTGATAACCAAGACGATAAAACCATGGAAGGAAGAAGACCCAAGTCATGAAATGGTCTTTATTTTCTGTAACAAATAATTAGAACAGAGAAAAACCCTCAATCAATGTAACATCAGAGAAGCCTACCCATAATCAATTTATTTGCCTAGTTATGGATTCTAAGTCGCCGGAAAGCATAAAAGAGGAAAAATTCTGCAAGTTGATATGTCAAGTATGAAACCATTGAAGTAACTGAAGAGAAGAAGATAAGAAGAAGACGCTACCTTCGAAGCTTCTTCTCGTCTCTGTAGATGAGAGAAACACAAAACAGTGAAACGGCGACTTCTGCTTCTCAGGCTTTCTGAGTTGTGATGAAGACGGAGATAGAAAAGAGCAGTTTAGGATAGAAGGTTGCCGCCGGCGCAGTGTTTGTAGGACACACACAGACACAGCGCGCTCTCAAGCAGCTTCGTCATTGCTCTCTCTTTGAAGGGCACTTATGTCCTGCGTTTTTCCTCTATTTTGTTTTATTTCACAAACAGGTTATTTATTTACTTAAATAATTCTGTTTTGTAGCCTAAGCCTTAGTTAGGCTGAAAAAATACAAATTTTTAAACAAGGAACAACCTCTAATGTCATAAACCTGCCTTCATTAACTTATGCAATTTGCGTTAGACTGTACAACAGTTTTTTAATTTTTATATATATATATATTCCTTTCCCCTGTAAGAATAAAAGTATAAATTTTTGCGAGATAAAAAAAATTTCAAAAATTTCCATTTAAATGGCCTATATACCAACCATATACACCAGAATCCAGAATGCAGAAAAAGGTTATATACAATGAGACAGAAGTGGGGTTAAGCCGTGAAGAGCCTAGAGAGCAGGAGCTTCCTCAAAGACGTTGCACAAAGCAAGTTTCCAAAACTTCCCGGCAAGGGATCAACCATCCATGCCTCAGGAATATCTTAGCTTTGAGTTTAACATCTAATATGCTGACTAGGTTGCGCATCCAGAGGGAAATGAGCAGCCAGTTCAGATGAATCACCTAAACATCTTCTTTAACATCATTTTTGGAGCTTTCCATATTCATTCCAATGTTCAAACCAGTGTTAGCCCGACTTGCACGCTTCCGCGGTTTCCTCAATGTTCGAATAGAAAGAGGACCCAGGCTAAGCCGTTCTGCCATGTCTATATCATGCTCCCGCAGCTTTTTCACAGTTGGTGATTTCTGCTTGGAGGATCTACTTGAGCGATTTGATATCAAATTTTTTGCAGCAGGACCCTTTTTTGTTGTACTCCCTTCATTCTTAGGCTTTGAGTGTGATGTGGGAGTTGCTGTGCATGAATCTAAGCTCAGCCATGAATTACTTGTATCCTTCCTTGGGTGTGCCAATCCCAACTTTAAGAAAGGTGGGGTTTGCTGTCTGGGGACAAAAAATTTGCCTTTAGAGCGACCAGGAGTATTTACCCCCAATTGCTGATCATCACCATCAGCATCTGTTGCAACCTTTTCTGTCAAAAAACTAGGGCCTTCCTACAAAAGGCAACAAAGAAGAGAGTCAAAGACCAAACCAGAACAATGGAACTCTATAGTTTATGACTTTACAGGAAAAGATAACAGTTTGCAATGTACAATTAGCTTCAGAACATGAAAACTATCTTTGTGCTAATCTAATTTAGTTTTATTTGTAAGTGGAGTAATATACTGATTTATCAGAATGTGATGAGTAAAAAAATAAATTTATGTGTGTTAAACTCAGTAAAATGCATGCTTTTCATATTTCAGAAACAACTGAATTATAACAAAAGAACAATTGAGAGACACCTTATCTTGCACCTCAGCAATTTGCTCAGAGCCTGAACCTTCCTCTCCATCAGAATCAGTCATTTCCTCACATTCAAATTCCACATGTTCTTCAACCTCTTCATCAGAATCACTTAACTCCTCCTGTTCCATCACAATACCTGGATGAGAATGGTCACTTGTATCATCAATGTTGCATTTACCAATCTCTTTGCTCGGTGCAACTGATGCATGGATATTTGAATCAGGATTATCACTGGATAGACCAGCAGTGTCACCAGTCTCTATTGCATTCTCAGGATTCCGTAAACTAGCGATTAACCTTGTTGGATGTGCAGTCACTTGCCTACTTACAACAATATTTTCCTTTGTGGATGAAGAACTGAGATGGATCTCCAAGTCTAGTTCATTAATTTTCTCTTTAGGGCTGGAAGGTCTAGAGCCCATCCGAACTGGGGAACAATGGACTATTGTCTTTGTCTGAACATCATTGGAAGGACTTTGGAGTTGAGCAGACTTGCCTTCCAAACCAACAGATGGATGTCGTGCAGTTACGCATGCAGTCTGTAGTTCATTATTCGTGTCATCAGTCCTTTGCAATAGTGGATGGAATTCAATGCCATATGCTGCTGAAGAAGATTCCTTCATCCTTAAAGATTTATTTAAACCATTGACAACATGGTTGGCTACCTGGGGATTATAAAAGAGACTAAGGTTCAGTTGAGGCTGACTCCCAGAAAAGAAACTGAATGAACTAGATGCACCAGTGCCAGCATTTAATGGATAATATGGCAGTCGTCCATCTTCAGGGTTCTGGAACAGCAAAGGATGCATATGAAGATCTGAATCATTGCTTCTTTCATCAACACATCTCTCCTTCCCAACCCCAGATTCTGCACAAGAATTTGTAACTTTTTCCTTCGCTGAATTAGCTGTATCTCTTGTAACTTTTACTGAATAGCTGGTTGCTGGCCTTTGATGTTGAGGATGTGGAAGTACCATATTTCCTGCCAGCGAATTAATACCACGAGCTCCAGAGGCAGATACCTTGTTATAGGCTCCATGCTGACTGATTTCAAGAGCTGACTTGGGGATTACACGAACAGAGGGTGGAAGATTCACAGGGGGTAAGTCGGGTGCTAGTTTCACTACATGTGGATTAGATTTACGAGCCCTATAGGGACGTAAATGGATTTGAGATTTGGAGGAATTCCATGTCATACTAGGAACTGGATTGCTTGGCTGCAAGGTGTTAGAGGCACAATGGGACAAGGTGTAGGGATGCTGGGAATAGTTTAATGCATATGGAGACCCATGTACATTGCCAGTCAGGGCTCTTCCCACTACGGCAATATTTGGTTGTTGTCTGATGTGATCACCCTGTGGCAGCAGATCATCAGGAAGGTTTTTGTCTCTAATGTTAGAGCATTCAGAAGAAATACTTGTCAATGTTCCTGGCCTCCAATCAGCTAAAAATCCCTCATGAACATAGGATTCATCTCCATTGTCCATGTTATCATCTCCACTACAATTCTCTCCACCAGTACATTCAGCCTGACACTCCTGCAGTCACAAAATTTTTATGTTAATTAATCAAAGAAAAGAGACACTGCATCAAAACCCAGGGACCCTTGAAGGCTTATAAACCCCCTACTATGCCTTACCTTTTGAATTGAAGATCAAAGAAAAAAAAAATCTCACTTCAACAACACGTAAAAATTCATAAATTAACTTAGGTTGCAACATGCCAGATAATTTTTTCTTCAATGAATTTCAGAATCTATGGTCCATGGTTAGGAAAGCTTATCCCAATCTGCAGTGCTGTAAGCTTAATTAAAGACTGTCTTCAGGCAAGAAAAGGCAAAGATAAGCTGGTTCACAATTCACATAGCAATTCTGTGTGCATGTGTGTAACTGTTACCAGCTATTAGATGGTTAACATTTTCTGGTATGTCATACTTATCTTAAGATTTTAAACAAGACCAGACCCATTTAAAGAATGTAAAGAAACCAATAAAAGATACAACCGAAGGCATGGAGGAGCAAATGACATCATATTTTCCAACTTTAAAAAATAAACAAACCTCTTTATCAGAGGCATGTTGCATGTTAGCCACATCAGCTTTCTGCTTCCTCCTTTTTAATTCATATAACCTTCGCTTCTCCTTCTTGGCTTCATCTAGCTTATATGACTTTTGTGTTCCAAGGGCAATGCGCCACTGCCGGGGTAACAAGGATGGATCCCTGTGCGGCACGATGAATTTCCAAACAGACATCCAGTCAAGCTTAAAAACCTTGAGCCCCTGATGATGTTTAAATCATACAAGCAGTCACTCAATAACATTCAAATGAAAAACAAATGTATATGATAAATGATAACAATGAAATTACCTCCTGGATGCCCTGTATCTCTAGCATAGTCAATGGAGATGTTTTCATTCTCCGAACTGCCTGCATAAGTTAGCAAACTATTTCATTATCTCATAAAAAGGGGAAAAAAGGTCAAGACCCAACTTCCTGTCAAGTGAAAATGCACGTTAATTATCATATTAAACCTTTCAAACAGGTTAATCTAATCAACAGACTACCTTTGACAATTCAATATCAATCACATCAATAGTTTTACATAACCCAATGCCATAAATTTCTTTTAACCATTTAACAACAAGATGCTTTTTTTTGAGCATTAAGCATGTGAATCCATTATAGGTTAATTTGGGCCCAATTTTGTATATGTCCAGATAATGGCATCATGATATTTATTAAAACATAGTGAGAGAGGTAGAAGAAAATGTGAGATAGATTTTTTTTTTTTTTTGGATAAAATGTAAAGCTTCATTTATCCAGTAAACTTTCAACAAGAAAAGCAGCCAATGGTGCAGCAATCAAAGAGAAACTATAACAAAGAAAACTCTGAATCCCACAACTGTACTGTGTACAATGTCCTCAAGTCCCCAGTGAACAGCAATATGAATGCGCAGTGAGGAAGGTTTTGGTTTTACAAAACCCAAAATCTTATGTCTAACATCAAAAAGGATTTCTCTAACAATTGACACAGATTGGAATTGCTGTTATGTATCCTGTTGTTCCTTTCTCGCCAAACATACCCATAATAAGTCATTAAATCATTAAAAAAACATATTTAATTGAAAATATTCACATTTTATATCCTATTCAGAATTAAATTGAATAAATCCCAATTATTTATTAGATTTTTATTCTGCATTAATAGTTTGCTGAATCAAACAAGGGAATGCTGTTCCATCAAACATCAATGAGAATATATGGAGATAAATTAAAGAAGCTAATACTAGATATTACTCAATTCTGATTCTATACCTTAATGGGATTTTCAGGTGCTTTTGAAGAGCAGCGGTTTTTCTGCCTGACAAAAATCTGAAACCAGAAGACGTGTTAAATGAAAAAAAAAAAGAAGTTTGTTAATCACAGCACAGATAAGTACAAATTTTCATTAAATTATAGTGTATGCTTTGTTTGACATAATGTTGAGGTTGAAAACTACCTGATGGTCATTTTTGCAGGGAAGAAAACGCTGTTGAATCGCCTTCCAATCTGAGTTAAATTCCATCAAGCCCAGGGCCAATAATCTACAGCAAAATCCCAATATTTGTTGTTATTTATAATTCAAACACTACTAACTGTTAGATAATGACTATCAGCTATGGGCTGTTTGAAACAGTTAAACCAATTAGAGCCTAACTTTTAAACTTTTAAAGGATTCGATAAATAAAAGTTAATCTCCATTTGTGTGTCTAGGAAAGAACGGCAAAAAGCTATGGACAATAACAATGAGAAAGAGTCAATGACATTTCAAACTGAACAGGGATGCAACAGTGAAGACAAATAAATAACTAAACAATCAGAAATGATAAGGCAAGGAAGCCTGCAACTCACTCATCCTCTGCATCAGTAAAAAGAACCCGATTTGCAACAGCCAAAGGTGGTGGCTTATGAGGAAATAATGCCGGATTGAACAGTGGAAAGAATGTTTGTGCTAACTTAGCAATTTCCTTTGGAACTACAGCAACTGATTGTTTCTTGGTTCTTTCAACAAGAGTAGCAGCCAGTGTCTTCTTAGATGGTTGTTGACTGGCTGATGATGGCACTGTATTTGCTGCTGAGAGAGTACTGCTTCTTAACACTTCACTATTAGTTTCTGACTCTGATGAAAATGAAGGAAGAGGAAAGAGAGGCTCCTTTTCATTGCGAGCATCAGAGCTACTTTCCACATGACGCTGACGATACTCCCGCACAGCTGTCATAATAATTTTAAATATATGGAAACTTATAAACATACCATACAAATGAAGAAAAGCAAAGATAAAAATCCTTGTACAGTGCTTACCAGCATAAACATCGTCCATATATCTACCAACCAAGCTAAGTGGAGCAACATCCAGAATGGATAATACTGGACAATGTACAGAAGGCACCCAAGCACGGCACAATTGACTGTTAGAAACGTATCCATCTTGTCCTCTAGAAGAAATGTTTTGTGGAGTTGGCATTTGGATATTTTGAGTTGCACAAACTCCTTGGGCATTAACTGTAGATGATTCAGAGGTGCACCGTGCTGGACCAACTTGAGGGACTTCTTCTGGCACTGATGAGCAGAGATATGGAGGGCTAAATAAAATATTGGGATATGGCTTACTTCTGCATGCTATTACTTCATCACGTTTGTGAAGCATCTCAAGAATCAAGCCTTGAAGTTGGGACGCAATGTCTTGCCGAGAAGGATCAAGAACACAAAGAGAAAATGTTTGAATAAGAAGTTGCACATGCTCATGTATCAAGGAATGCAACTGGCCTATCTGATATGGAGTAAATCCATTTATTAAACCATCTCCTGCAGAAGACACACGATTTGCTTCAAACTCAGGCATCCAAGTTTTCTGATTAGGACTAGGGATAGGTATAAGTGGTCCACCAGGCATGATTGGTAGGAGGGGACGTAAAGGCCTCTTTGTCTGTTCTAAAAGCTTCCTCTCATATTGGGCAGATGCCTTTTGCCGTCTATTCTGTCTCGTCTCTGGCCGCCGTCCCATTCTATCATTTGGCTTTGCTTGTGTCTTTTCCACTATACCTTCATCATAATCACTCTCAAGTGCCTCTTCAAGTTCTATTTCAAAATCTGCATCATTTTCCTCATCTTCATCATCTACATTTTGAGTCTCTTGGGCTGACTGATTGTCAGCTTCTCCCCCTAGTAGCACAGCTGCAAGAAATTTCCTATACTCTTCTTCATCATCAACATTTTTAACATCATCATCATCATCTGTTTCCTGAAGAAAAGCCTCAAGTTCATCAAGTGTGAAACTGGCAAGGGAATAGCGAGCTCGAGTGCGCTTGCAGATAGCATCATCTTCATCATCATCTAAGTTCAGCATGGGCTTTTGGGAATGAGCTGCATTACTCAACACTCCTACAATACCATCATTAACATCAAGTCCCTTGCTTGACCAGTTTTCCTTTTCTCTTTCAGGTTCAGCAATAGAAGAAGATTTTCTCTTATTATGTTTCCTGGGAAGAGTATTTTGCAGTCCAGGGGAACCACTTTGCATCACAGTTTCCTCCTCGCAATGCTCAGAATCTTCAATATCACGGCTTTGCACCTTGCTCTTAGCAAGCTTTGACGAATTACCAGCAGTAATGTTGTGACTTTTTGCCCTGTTGTCAACATCCCCATCCAAACCCTCAATTTCAGAGCTTAAACTAGAAGAAGCATCTGGTGAAGGAGTTTCCTTTAGAAAGGGGTTGAAATCTACATCCTCTTCCTCATCCTCTTCATCATCCACCCCTTCTTCTGCTGCATCCTCATCGCCATCGCCATCATCATCAAGATTTGGAGAACTTTCACTAATAGGAGGGAGAGCATTTTGATGACTCTGGCTGCCAACCCCAGTTGGTTCTACATTTTCACAAGACATTTTAAATAAATGATATATAATGTTTGCAGCTGCTTCTTATAACCCTCAAAGACCTCTACACTGAACTGCAAGAGAAAGCAACAATAAATGGCTTTTTCCAATTAAAAGAGCAAATTTTCCCAATTCAAAAATGAAGATGAGAATTTCAAACCTCTACTTCAAGCTAGTATCCAATTAAGCTCCTCATCATACTATAACAGATGAAATTGTTCAAGAAGCTCGAAATCTGAATTCAACAAAAAGATGTGAACTTTCCAGCATAATACTGATCAAGTTATTGCAGCTCAAAATACACAGTGCAGAGGAAATGGATTCGATAATCAACGAAAAATTGAAAATAAATACATTTTGAGAATCGAAACAGGAACCCTAGAATCAAGGAATTAGGAAAAAAATTATTCAGAAAAAAATTAGAAAAATTTTGGCAAAATATACGCAAAAACTTCCCAAAAAGGGAAAAGGGTACACGAAATGCAAGGTAATGATGAAGAAGAAGATAGCCTCACCAGCCAATTAGAGGATTTGGGAATCTGGGGTTTCCGATTTCGGGCGGGGCGGAGAAGAGAAACCGGTGTAACTCGGAGAAGAGGGCCGACACTAACGGCGTCGTTTTCTCGATCAAAGAAGATGATTTTCTCAACGACACACTCAAAACGACCTGCCGTTTGGCGCTTGCAATTTCCCTCCTTTTCCCCCCAAGAGAAAATTGGAGAAATTAAATTATTGAAGTTTGGCACTCTATGAAATTGTGACATATAAAATATAAATTATTATATTAAAGGGGAGATGAGTCCTCACTTCCTT
>BPVZ01000044.1:1723625-1738303 GCA_020521535.1 Rubroshorea leprosula
GGAAAAAATGCATCAATGAAAAATTAAAGAGTATAGAACAAAAACAAAACACGGAGCGCCTTCGATCTTTTGCCTCTCCCCTAGGATGATATTTCCTTGTCTAGGCAGTTATGCACTCAAGGTGCATGCACAAGTAGCCGTCGTTGTCAAGCTTTCTAATGCCTGCTTTGGTTCTGCACTGCTTGAACGGCTGAGTGGCTATCAGCTTTCCTCATGATCAGAGGCAATTAGATTCTCAAAACACTCCCCCAATGCACCGCCCTCCTGATTCACTAAAAATGCGGGTGGTTTGGGATCTTGAAGAGCGCTTTTGTTGCAATTAAGTTTGTTCACAATTGAATCCATATTTGGTCTGACTTCATAATCTTGAATGCATAGCAATGGATGCATCTGATGATTTCACTCCTCAAGCCATCCCTCAAAGTTGGATCTATTAACTCTGTTGTAGTCTTATTCCTCCAATTTTCCCATGCCTGCAAAAGTTTATGAATGCACTCAGCATTAAGATGAGATCCAGTTAAGATTTCAACTTCTATTTGTTACAAGAGAGAAACGTAAGCTCAGATTTTCATACTTACAGTGCTTAGTAGTATGCTCTTCCCATTTGAACAAAAATTATTAGTTCTCTAACCGCTAACAATCTCTAATATCAACATTCCAAAACTAAAGACATCTGTCCTTAGTGAGATATGTCCATGCATTACATATTTTGAAGCCATATATCCATTGTATGCATATCAATGTCAATGAAATAATTTTCAATATGAAAAGATATGTATGGCTTCAAAGGGGTTTTCTTTTCCTTTTTTTTTTTTAAAATTTGAGTTTTGCAATAGGAGTTAATTCAATCACAACCCTTCACCCACATCACCCACACCTTATGCACTAACTCAAAATTCCTTTCTTTCAATGAAAGAAAATTACCACTAAATTGTTTAAGCAATTGGTATGGGTTCAAAGTTTAAACACATGGTCTACTAGTATTTTCTTAGTTCTTTCCGGCTATCAAATGGAACAATGGTACTTGGATATTTATGTGTATGAGAAAGAAGTCAAAGTTTTACTATTTTTGATACTTACTAAGTTCCCACAGCTTTACTAGCATTGCCTTGTGATTCATCTCCTTCAAAAAGCCTTGCACTGCCAAAATCTGCAATTTTGGGTTTCATATTTTTGTCTAATAAAATCTTACTTGCTTTGAGATTACAATGAACGATTCGAAGATGAAAATACTTGTGAAGGTAATGAAGGCCACTAGCAACGCCTTTAATGATTTCCCTGCGTTTTCTCCAATCCAGTTGCTCACGATTGGTACGATCTATATGTTCATAGTTCATGCACGTGATTAATTAATTACTAAAACAAAACAAGGACCAATCACTATACTAGGATATTAATTAATTAAAAAGATGTTCATGGCTTTGCAGATGACCAGGACATATATAAAGGATAAACTACTTGAAATCATGCAAAGAACCCAAAGGAAGGTTAA
Source organism: Rubroshorea leprosula (assembly GCA_020521535.1). Taxonomy (NCBI): domain Eukaryota; kingdom Viridiplantae; phylum Streptophyta; class Magnoliopsida; order Malvales; family Dipterocarpaceae; genus Rubroshorea; species Rubroshorea leprosula. Next base: position 1,725,118 of record BPVZ01000044.1, read on the forward strand.
AAAAAAAAAGTGCATACCAAATAAGAAATAATCAAGGCTTCTGTTTGCCACGAATTCATAAATGAGAAGTCTTTCATTTCCTTTTGAGCAAAAACCAAAGAGTCTGACTAAATTGCAGTGTTGAAGCTGGGCCATTAAGTGAACTTCATTATTAAATTCTGTGTGTCTTTGTCTAGAATTCAGTGGCATTTTTATAGCTATCTCTCGTCCATCAAGAAGTTTACCCTGTACATATATAAATCAAACAGAGTGAATATGAAATATGAAGCTAATTCAGTACATCCAAATATAGGACTACTGTTCTTTTCTGATTCACATCATTCATTACCTTATAAACTGCTTCAAATCCTCCTTGACCAAGCTTATTTTCCTCAGAGAAGAAATTAGCTGTTATCCGGATTTCTTGATAACTAAATTGCAATTTCGCTTCAGATATAACTGCAAAAAGCAACACGTAAGTTGTACGACAAATTATGAAAAATATTCACGTTGATCAATTGTCAAAAGTGGAAACTTATTTTATTTGCAGCATTTCATCATTAATTCCCTTTTACTGATCTATACTCAATACAAAAAACAGTGAAGATTTTTTGATTTAAAATATCCTAAAATTAAGTCATTTTATTTGCTTAATTAACTACAGCTTGCCTTGCTAGCTACTTTGGTAAGATTACATCAAATCATGTCCTAAGATCATTTCTCCTAGAAGCTTTTGGAGCAAAATAATATGATGATTTTAGGGTTGGGAGGGGGGGGAGGGTGTGGAATGTTAGTTTTAGCAGTGAAGATTCTCCAGCAGGAACGGATTTTAAACATGTAACTTACCCATAACAGAACTACTTGGCTTTGGTTTTTGGGTATTAAAAAGATACAAAGAAAAAGACAGATGACAAACACCAGAATGCCAGCAACAGAATAGGTTGATGAGAATTTGCCTTTTCCTGCAAAAGCCACAAGTGTGGACCGAATTACTGCTTGCATTTTATAATCTAGCGCATGGTACAAATAATAATAATAATAATAATAAGATGAAAGAATAATATTTCTTTCAAGTAGTGAATATCAACAGCTTGTACAGCCTTCCCAACAATGGAAATAGCTACCTTCTCTCGGAGGCCGTGAGGACTGATGAGGGGTGACATTAACAGCTGCAAAAAATGGGTTAGCCTCATATCTCACACTGCAGCTGGGTTGAACTATCCTGCATCCTGTTCTTCTGCAGCAGCAAGTTGCAATCCTCCCAGTGGCTGTCGCCAGACAAAAGCTGCATTGTTCCTGGGACAGATCTGGAGTACACTCTTCTAGTGCATAGATTATTGGACATGAATCCGTCCCTTTGGTGTTACCGGCTTTTATTTTGAGTTTTATAATAGAAAGTAATGCTCTCACGTGTTCCTTTACCTACATCCACTCATATATTGTACAATTTAAATTTTATTTTTACTTTAAAAAAATTATTATTAAATGATTTACACTGTTAGTATTTTTTAACTGGTTTTTTTGTTTGATTAATGACAATTTGTATGCTAAAATGAAAACTAATATCAAGGGTATCATGGACTTTTTAAAAAAAATAATACACTTATAATGAATTTAATTAATTAGAGCACCTCTACTTGCATAGAACTCAAAAATAAATTTTCACTAAATGAAGATAGAAAGTGTACTGGATACAGCACACAAGAATTTTTTCAAATCTTTTTAATATTGTATTGAGCAAACTGATGCCAGAATTTCATGTTGGTTACTGAATAACTCAAACCAAGTTTGCAAGATGGATGGGAAGCTGATTAACTAACCTGAATAATGAGAACTGAGAAGTTCAACACATAATTTTCTGAAAAGATGTTTCCAGAATATAATCATCTCAGTGCAATATGGCTAGAATATGGTATGTTTACCGTTCTAAGGAGCACTGAGTTTACATAAAAACAAGGATTCTGAGTTACATACCCGCAGCCTATTTTAGAAGAGGTCAAAAATATGCATCATTCCATAGTGGTGATGATTTACATGGAATGAATATGCACAAATGGTCATTTGCTTTCAGCTTTCTAATGCCTATTTTGGTTCTGCACTGCTTGAACTGCTGCTATCTGAGTCACTATCAGCTTCCTCCAAGACCACATCACCCTTCCCACCTCCTACTATCTTCGGAGTTGGATGAATGGAAGAGGCTCTCGATGGGTGGTTGTAATGAGGCTGTGGATGGATGGAGATGCAGTTTGCATTAGGTGGGTAAGATTGATAACCATATGTAGTTGGATAAGGGCTTGGAGGAAATGCAGTTGGTGCAGGCCAATATATCATAGGCATGAAAGTGTTTGCTGGTTGTGGTGGAAACATATGATATGGGGTTTGAACCTGGTAGGGGACATTAGTACTAGGATTCTTAACTGTCAAGTTTGAGGTTTGTAGGGTATCTTGTGGAATCTGAGATGGTGTAGACTGAAATGCTGCCATTGCACGAGTTTGAATTGCAGTGTAACCCATCAACCCAAATGGGGTAGCCTGTGTAGAACTTGAAGGAGCATAATCTTGAACTGAGGATCTTTGAGAATTCTGAGACTTTCTCTGTTTCCTTCCCCTTGATTTTGTTGAGGTTATCTTCCCAGTTAACTGCTGAGAACAACCAGGACTCACCCGCTGAAAAAGCAAGTTGGAAATTATGACACTATTTGTAAAACAGGAAACTTGTACAATAAATACTTAAAACAGTTAATAAAACAAGTTTGGAATTCTTAACAAGAATTAATTGCAGCTTTCAATCATAACAATGCATCAACTGGATGACATTCAGGAATTCTGTTATCTTACAGTATTGCATTCAACTGGATGTGAAAGAAATAGCTCTTCTCCTTCAGCATCATCATCTGTCCTGTAATACAAAGGCTGCAGAGTAAGGGAAACAGCTCTAGAATATGTTGCTATCAAATGTCATTAGGGAACCAAGAGAAGACCATAAAAAAAATAAATGCCATACAATTTATCAAGCTTTACATATGTGGCTTTGCATATATAAACTATTTTGTAGGGTTCTTACCTATAATACTTTTGCAGCAAGTCTAGGTTCCTATATTTTGTTTCTTTCTGAACCAGGTCATCAGGGAAACCAGCCATGAACAAAAGAGTGATACCCAAGGCCTTGAAGAAGAAGCTCCCACTGCGAACATGGACTAGCATTGCCATTCGGCACATAACAGGCCCAAAAGACTTCAGCTTGTTTCTCCCCATACGCTGCCTGACATATCTGGAAAAATCATCCCACAAACATTTGCTCTTAAAAAAGGACATTCCAAATGTTTTGAAGTTAGTATTCAGAAACAAGCAGCAGCACGGCATTTCATTGAAAAAACTTCCAAGGTCAGGTTTTTCAATTCTATGACTTTCACTGACAGAAGAGACTAAGGTTTGCATTTGTAAGAATTTAAACATAAAACATTGTCATGCATATGATTGCAAAAGAGTTTCGAAGGAAAAAAAAAAAAAAAAAAAGGGAAAAGAAAAGAAAATAAACTTATGAAAAAATTCTTACTCATTTTGAGGAAGATTCCTTGTCCTTCCACCGTACTTAATACACAGAAATAAGCATGAAGGGCAGCAAGGATCAGATGGACGCATAGCCTTCTCCTCCTCAAGTATTTGGACAGGACATAATGTTGGGTTCTGTTTATTTGGAAAGAAAACCTTCCTCCTAACACCGGGATTCTCATATAAAACATGCTCCTGAAAATAAATGAATTACATTATTTCCCACGTAAAAGAATGAAATTTACAATAGAAAGGTTGATCTGTCAACTGTCAGAACAATAAGCGGCATAAATCCGTGAAATTTGTAAAATCAGGCCCTTACCCCAGGGTCTTTTGGAGACACATATGGTTCCCCTTTCCTCAAAATGCTGAAGTGATTGAAATCTAACTCGTACATATCTTCACATCCATGTCTTATACCCAGGGATGCAAAAACAATGATTTTCCTTATAGTGTGGGACTGAGCATTTTTCAATAGGAGGACATCTGCCTCAAGTATCTTCTTAACTTCCTTTGGACAGAAAGGAACCTTTGAAGGTTTCTTATTTAATGCTATACTTCCAGATACAATATGATCAACCTCCTGACCAGAAGTAAGAATCTCTACCGGTTCTTTGTATTCTCCTGTTCTTCTGGTTTCTTTCTTTTCATGTTTCTTCAGATCTCTCTTGTTATAAGCCGAGTTTGTATCCAGTAGCACAGAGTTATTCTCTCTATCATCTTTTCTTATATGGCTAGTTTGATCTGCACATGTCTGTTCCACTTGATCGACAGAAAAACTTTCTAAAGCTATCATATGATTCTTCTGATTGAGACCACCTGCATGAAGCTGTTCTTTTACCTCATCAACACTTGTTTTATTCTCCTCATTTGTCCTATCTTTAAGGTCTGTTTTAGTATCATCCTCTTCAAAAAGATCATCTTCATCATTACTTTCATCTGTATCAACACAATCTGCCGCAAATTCAGCTTCTTTAAATTTATCAAAAAGCAAAAACTGCGTGTCATCCATGCTCATCCAGTTAACCAAGCGGTCATCTAAACCGCCATCTGTGGTAGGCATACATTCTCCATCATTTCTAGTCTTTGAGGCCATGTCAGTTCTGATCATGTTTCCATCTTCTATTCTATGACTACTTGCATCTATTTTATGTCTTTTGAACTTCTTGAAGCTTCTTTCTGTTCCATCAAGACAACTACTCTGAAAGAGAACATTACAGGGGCCATTAGTCGGTGCCAGAATCAGAAAAGTATTAGGGACAGCTGAAGCAGACTAATAGAAGAGGGAAGCAAAATTAACTAATACTGATTGTTTTTGGAACAATTCCAAGAGTAGAAAAAACAGCAACAAACAATAAAAGTGTCATGCATGAACTTGTCAGTATTCGAACTCCATAGGATGATTCAGTAATGAAATTAGAAGGAAACAATTTGGACTAACCATGTCTTTCACATTCAGGAAGAACATATGTTACCGATATTGTGGCCCTCAAATTCATTAATCTCATCTAGTTCTCAAGTCAAAATTCCTTCCCGATATAAAATTGATTTCAGAGGCTAACTCTAGTACCATGAAAACTGTTTCATAGTCATCCATTGATTCCATGCGCTGGTAACCTTACCAAAACAAAATAGATATCGTTTTGTGTGCACAGCAAAGGATCATTTCTAAAGCCAGGTTCATCAATGAAAATGTTTGTTTAAATATAGCACCAATAATAGCAAAACGAAAAGGGAAAAAAAAAATGAGACCAGGACACAACTGTGTAGTAGCCAAAAACATACTTGCTGATTTGCGTGAAGGGACTCCTTATCTCTCTCCTGTATCTGAGCTTCAAGTAATGATATTCTCTCCATAAGCTCAGCATTTTTCTCCCTTTCTCTTTGCAACTCCGCCGCAATCTCAGCAATGACATTAACACTGTCTCCTTTCACTTCTTTCTCGATTGCACACAATGCAGAAGCATTGACCAAGCTAGCACAGGATTGAAGCTCTACCATTGACATATGCAAAAGTTGAGCTCCTCCCCAAACAAGAAAAATTCTAAAGCTTTCAATCAAATATCACATAAAAGGAGAGTTCCCACCAAGAGAAATCTTAAACAAATGCTTCAAAGATGAAAAGATTGAAGAACTATTAACATTCAAAGGAAGAAATCAAAAACCCATTAAAGAAAAATGCAGGGGTTTTATAAAAGCAAGCTATTTTAAGGCAAAATGGAAAACCCACATATGAAAAGGTTGTTTGGATTAGCAAAAGCAGATTTGAGTCATTAATGGTGCTAGAGAGCCCAGATTGAGATGAAAAAGAGTGCAGCTTGAGTGCAAGTCGACACTGAAACTTGAGGCAACTTGTGTAGAAGCAAACAAGAAAGGGATTATGAGGTACCAAGGAGGGCAATCAAAAGAGTGATGTTTCCAGAGAGAGAAAAGGGGGATTTGTGATTAAAATGATGAGTCTTTTGCGGTTGGTTTTGGTTTCAGTTTTTGTGTAAGGAAAAGAGGGCGGCGAGGGCTGAGGCATGCAACCAACAGCACGTGCACCTCTCACTCCCAAAATGGCTTTCTGATTTTCTTTTCTTATCTTTTCTTGGGAGATAGGCTATGCAAAGTTGGAAAAAAAAATCTTAGCAAAAAGTATTGAAAAATAACAAACTTTTCCAGCTTAAGATGCTGCATTATAAGTTTATCAGACCACCATTTCTCTTGCTTAAAGAAAAATATAAGTTAACAACTGTAATATTGTCTGCTTGTTATATCAGTGATTAGGCTCTGTGTCTGTGCCTCCTATATTTAAGCATGTCAGGAGCATCCAAGGTAAGTTCAAGTGATACTTTGTACCTAATTCCATATCAAACAAAGACTTAAAGTTAGTGGGAGAACCTAACCATACATTACCTAGATCCTAATTCTTACATCCATCTAACCATCTTAGGAATTGGTCTGCTGAAAAAAAAAAAAAACCTCTTTTGCCTTGTTTCATATCTCAACAGAATATTACCCATTGTCTGAGTCCTGAAAATGTTGATCTAGTGCAGGTTCATTTGGAGGTGATAATTAAAGAGATTGTACCCCAATTATCACATAATTAATGTAAAATGAGAGACCATTAGTTAATTATGGGGTGTGATTAGAGATTACTGGAATAAAAAGATGGGAAATTTGCTGTCTGTCTTGACTTGCGAGTAACCCCATTTTCCCAGGTATAAAGAAAATGTGTGCACACGTGCATGTTAGTATATGCTTAGTGGGTACAATACAGAAAACAACCTCACGTGGAAAGGTAACTTGAAAGGTTGTCTCTAATGCGGTTTATGTCAGGAGAATATGAAGCTAAAACTTTGGATTCCATCCTTCCAATTTTAAACTATAGGTCCTTTCTGCATTTCTTCCGTATACAAGTTATTCCCCCTTGGTTGATTACAGCTAAACACGTTGTATTCTGGGCAACCTAGTATTTTAAGCGCAAAGGATGCCCAAGTAGAAAAGAAGAAATATGATTTTAGTATATTCTATTTAGGGTTCTATATGTCTAATTACACACACCGTTTGACTGATCTAAAATTCAGGAGCATAAAATTTGGAGCCAGAATTTGCAAGTGGGGGTGGCGTAAGATATTCTGTGTTATTTTCATGGAAAGGTGTTTACTGAGATATTTGCACTGCTTTAGTGATGTTTTGGGCACCTAAAATGACAACATCAATTATTTCTTTTTCAAAGCATGTAGCACTTCACAGCCAAAGCAACTTCTTAAATGTAGCAAGCATTGCATGTTTCAACAGTGAACGGTTTACCATCTTGGGGGAGCTGGTTCTATCCTGTCAAGAACCCCAAGTCGGAGGACTGAAGATAAAGTGTCTGCATGGAAGCTTCCAGAAAATGCACACATGAGGTAGATATCATGACTTATGATTCATCTTCATCTTAGATACACCAGCCAATGGCATATAAAATTCAAAAGTAAGATTGAGGGGATCTATTGATGGTCTAGCATAGCCATCTTGCTATGTCTGTAATAACAGGATTAGAAGACTAAAAGTTATTAAGTAAACAATGTATCAGGAACTTATAATCCATAAGTATTTCCTCTCATCAAATCACAAATAAACCGCATTGCTTAGATATCTTCCTGGATTAATCAACAATATCAGCTGGATCACATGGTGAGAAGAATGAGTGAAGAAATGAAAATAAAAAGAAGCAGGTGAAAAACTGGAGCGAACTCTGAAAAACTTAAAGAGGTTCAGAATGTAGATATATGCACAAAGACAACCTCAACTGATGCTACATTATAGCCTTGCATGCTCAATCTATGAATTTCCGCAAATTAGGACAGGGAAAGCCCCTCAATAAAATAATCCCAGACAACAATCTACCCCATGCCTTCAGGTGAAATTGCCCTATTCCTGCTTACCGAGTTATGTCAATACATCAGTGTGGTTGTTACTTGGTGGTAATGGAATTTCTGTTTCCATTAATTGGATCTAGAAGAGCTTTTCAGTTTGTTGCGTACCACTTCGCATCATTGCACAGAACTCCTCATAGTTGATCCTCCCATCCTGTCAATTCAAACTGGGTTAATACTGACAATGATGTCTGAGAGTTTTGAACGTTTGCTTTGAAACTACTTACATGATCTGTATCAACCTCGGAGATTACTTCCCTGATGCTGGCTTCATCATCCATTCCATACTCTTTCATGGCAGTTTCTAGTTCATCCTTTGTAATATACCTATAGTGGAATACAACATTGATTTAATAAAATGGCCATGCCAGTGTATGAATGAATCAAGAAAAGGGCCTAAAGCTTAGCTTCTCAGGAATCATCTTAAGTATGAAATCTTGACCAAGCAGCCCTTAAAATTTTAGATTTGTGGGAATAAACTTGCATTAAAAGAACTCTTATTTCAAAGATAAGTGGAAAAGGATTTACTCTACAAAGATATTTCTATTATTTTTTGTCCATGTAGTAATAATGTAAATAAATTTTCTAAGGGAAAAGGAATATCCATATGCATAGGTTGAATTTGTGAAAACTTCGTCGAGCACAGTCATGCAGGCATGGCAGCATGTGAACAATAATATGCAAACAAAATGGTCTTTATAACGAAAAGGAAACCTCAGAACTCACCCACTGTCATCTTTGTCAAAGTACTTAAATGCTTTATATAAGTGCTCCTCTCTTTCCAGTCTGTATCTATGCATGGTAGCTGTGATGAATTCAATGTAATCAATTGTTCCATTTCCATCCACATCAGCCTGAAACATGTTACACATACAAAGTCCAAGGAATTGAGTTTGAGATGCAAGGCATAATTACCATAGAAAAATCCTGTTTAAGCACCATTGAGGGTAGACAGTTACTTACAGCTTCCATTAGTTGCTTGACCTCAGCCTCAGAGAGCTTTGATCCAAGACGAGCTAAACCTGTCTTCAGTTCCTCATAGGTGATTGTACCACTTTTGTCAGTGTCCATGTTTGTGAACATTGACTTGAGACCTTTGATTTCTTCTTCAGATAGATTTTGTGCAATAACCTAGGGAAATTTCAAGACAGACCAACATTATTTAATGATGGGAAAAACAGCAAGTATAAGCTATACAAGCACCTACATACTGCATAACAATGTGTAGATTGCAGTGTCACAAATGGAGATTATAATTATGAAAACATAATAATTTATGGAGATTTAAATCATTAAGAATGCCAGATCTGAGAGCCTTGCTTGGTATTTCAGAAAAACCTCAGGTTGACCTTACTTCTTGTGGTTTCTGTAGTATAAGTTCTAACAAAGATTAGAAAGAAATTTGATGATTGGAAGGGTTAAAGTAGTTTAGTGAAGGCAAATCAAGCATTGCTGCTGATATAGATTGGCTTCTGGATACAGCATAAGACCATTGACTTGGGTATGGTGGGGGTTCCTCATTATAAGGAAATATTCCTCTGCAATAACCATTCTAAGCTTCTTCCAGACAAAACAGTGGAATAAGCACTAGATGGACTTACAGACTGGAGACAATGGCATTAGAGGTTAAATGCCTTCCCTAAAAAATTTGGCATTTTTCAAGCCCTTGAAGGGAAAGTTATCACAACATCTTAAATTTACAATCAGAATACTTTCCAATCTTGTTTACTACTTACCTTCAAAGCGAGCTTCTTGAGCTTATTCATTGCCCTGAATTGCTTCATTCTGGAGAGAACAGCACTATCTATTGGCTTATCTGAAGCCTCTCCTCCTTCTCTAATCCAAGGATGCTCTGACAGTACAGTATCATACATTAACCAAAGCCAAGACAACTAAGATAAAGGTAATATTAGAAGATAATAGAAATCTTAGTCAATGAATAATGAGCAAAGACAACAATAATGTGATATAAACAAATTTTTACTATTATCTTCCACTAACATGCTGAAAATGATATAATATCCTTTTCTGGAAGCAATGAGAAAATATGGTGGCAGCAGGACAATGCACTGTTTCAAATTTAAACTGTTAATTGCCATCTGGCCAAAAAAATCCTTAATTTTATCATTTAATAAAATAAATTTGCAAGAAAATATAATATATAGCGAAAAATTAGAGTTGATGGTAACTAGAACAGTTTGTTAGACCTAACACAGTAGCTTCAGTGATTATAATTTATAAATTTATAATTAATGTCCAAAAAAGAATACATGCTTAAGTACCAAGAACTTGTGCAGGAGTTATCCGCTTTCTTGGGTCCATTGTCAGCATTTTCTTGACAAGATCTTTAGCACTTTCTGATATTCTTGGCCATGGATCACTTTGAAAGTCTATTTCTCCCTTTAAAATAGCATCAAATATTCCTCTTTCAGTTTCTGCGATACCAATTCAGACCCATCAGCTTTGGTAATAAAAAATTATTGACCAGAACTTACAACATACTGAAACAAAAACACTCAAGAGCAAAACCTTGACATTTTTTGTATTACCAGCCCAGAAAGGAGGGACACCACTAAGTAGAATATACAAGATTACTCCAGCACTCCAGATGTCAATTTCCTTTCCATAACTCCGCCGCAACACTTCAGGAGCAACATAGTATGCACTACCTACTATATCATGGTGCACCATTCCTGATATAAGTTTCAAAGCAAGTCAATAAGTATCAGGGTAGACTACAAATAAGATCATATTATGTTACACATGGATTTTGTTTTGCATAAATAATAATCCCAGGGTTGTAGGCTTCAAGATCAGTTTTTTCTAAATGTTAAACAGCATAATAACTTCTGCATAGCTTGTGTGGTTAACATAAAACTTGAAAAGACTTGCTAATTGCCTCTTTATCTATCACCAACTGAAAGACCTAATACAACTGATTATAATCATCTTACAATCTTTTGGAAACTATATCTATGTACATCTCAAGAAAGTGGAATTCAATCAACAAATCCCATAGATTGACAAATTGAAGTTCAAATGTACCATATACAGTCTACACCATGACAAAAATATATAAATTTTCTGACAAGATGGCAAATCATCGAAATTTTTACTGAATACACTCAGATAAGAAACAATGTAAAGGAGACATTGCAAACTTCGTTAGAAACTCACCTTCCTCAATAAAGAAGGACAACCCAAAATCCGTTGCCTTCAACATGGCTCCCGAATCCTTGCTAGACAACAAGAAATTCTCTGGCTTGAGATCACGATGCATTACTCCCATGAAATGGCAAATGTGGACTACATTCACTATTGAACGACAAATTTCCGCCGCAGCTCTCTCCGAATAATGCCCGTGAGCAATAATCCGATCGAACAGCTCTCCACCAGCACAAAGCTCCATTACAACATGCACAGATTGCCTATCCTCATAAGCACCCCTAAATTCCACAATGTTCTGCTGCCCAGATAAATGCTGCATAATCTGTATTTCTCTCTTTACATCCTCTCTATCTTGTTTACTGACCAGCTTTCTCTTCAAGATTGATTTGCAAGCATAAGTGTCCCCAGTAGAATTCTCCGCGCACAAGTAAGTTATGCCAAATTGCCCTCTACCCAATTCTTTACCGAGAGTATAGAATTGCTTAATATCTTCAAAAGGGTTGCCTAGGATTGTATCGTGCTTTTGAACAGGCATGTTGCTTCTGCGTGTAGTTTTAACCGGTACCGGAATTGTCTGGGGCTGTGGCTGCTGATACTGCTGCCGTGGTTGTGGGGCATGAGGTATAGAATTGGGCAGAGGCGGTGGCTGGTGGTGGTGCTGCCTTGGTTGTGACCCTTGAGGCTGAGGAACGGACACTTTCTGGGATTCAACATGCTTATGTTGAAGACAACTTTGGTGGGTTGGCCTCGCCGGAATATTACCTGATCCATAGCCATTACCATTGTTACGAGAAAAACTGTGCTTGCTTCCACAACAACCCATTTGCAAGAATAAAATGGAAACGATTACAATAGTGATTCGCCAAAAGAATTTTCAACTCGGAAATCGGGTTTCTGGGGATGTCAAGAATTAAAAATCCCAGATACAGAAATCTCTAATCTTTGCACCAAATTTGGGATTCTTAACCAAACCCCAAATGAGGACTGCAACTTTCGAAGCTGAATGCTGTGGAAACAGCACGTCCGTGCGCGTCAATATTCAGATCCCTTGAAAACAGCACGGGTCCCGAAGAGTTTCTCTTACATTTATTAAGACCCTCGTCTGCATTCACCTAATCCAACCTAATCCTCTTCCCCAACTATAGCACGAACGAAATATTTTTGAACAATTTGTCAAGGCGGGCTCGAACCCACCAAGGGAGGGGAAGTGCACCACAATATGGCAAGATGCCACTTCGGGCCTGGTGCGCACGAACGAAATATGGTTCAAAGAAGGTTGCTTTAATGGTGGGTCTGGTATTTTTCCGGTGGACCTCGTCCCCACTGGAGCTGGCTCTGTGTGATGCACATTGTTTTGCTCAAAACAACCGGCGAATAGCTCTAATCGCACGTATCTTCTGTGCTCAGGTAATAATTCACATCTTGTTGCTTAATTTTCTACACATAAATTTTGTATAAAGAAATCAGACAATCTTCGAATTTGCTGCCAACTCCCGTGAATTCAGGCATCCAAAGACAAGTGCTGCCTTGACGTTCTTCGATTGTGGCATAAATAGTATGTTCTTTGTGATTTTATATTCGTGAATTGAGGTTGTCTGGCCCAGTTCTAGCTTCCAAGACTGCCCGAAGGCATGCATGGACCATAGTTTAAAATGAAAATGGCTCCAAATCTGGTAGTTTTCTCTTCAATATAGGCGTTTGGTTGAACCGTTTGAATCGTTTAAAGAATAGATATCAGCTATTCAGTTTTAATGGAACCACTTAGAATATTTAATTGTAAATATTATCACCGTGAGATATTAATTATTATTTACTAATTGTTATTAAATTAAATACCTAAATCACATCTGACATAATTATAAGTCATGTTATAGGTAATTAGGTATACCCAAAACACAAGGATTGTGTTTTGAATCTTCGCCCAAAGTTGTAATATGTAAAAAAAAAAAAGGCTAAATCAAACAAAGAAGATTACAAAGACTAGCCCCCTTGGTCCCAAGGACCATTAATTGCCATTACAAGTGTCACTATAATTTTTTAGAATAAAAGGAACAAATAAAGATATAAATTTTATTTTTTTA
>BPVZ01000044.1:1771329-1786620 GCA_020521535.1 Rubroshorea leprosula
AATTTAAATCATATAATATACAAATAAAATAAAATAAAAAATGATAAATAATTAATTTTTTACTGTACAACTAAGATAAAAAGAAAGAACACTTATTTTATGGTACGTGAAAGTTTAGTTTTTACTAAATAAATACAGACAAATAATATGTACCCAAAAAAAAAAAAATACAGACAAATATGCAATTAGAATGACGGCCATAGATGTTCGTAGGTAGAAATATTTAATTAGTCCGATATGCAGCCACATCACCAACCATAATCAAGGATTGTTTCTCTTCCCTTATGTAGTATATAACTATATATCCACCGATTCCACATCAACCCTCTCCCGCATCTTATTCCGGCGCAGATGGAGAACTTCAGGGAAGGCGAATTGGACGAACCCATTTTAAACTACTTGCAGCCACCACCAGCAGAACCAGAACCCAACAGCCGCCACGATGAAGTGGACTCCCAGCTCGAGAAAGTGTTAACAAACACGGAATTACCATTCTTCAAGCGTCTCAGGTTGGCCACCTGGATTGAACTGAAGCTCCTCTTCCGCCTGGCTGCTCCGGCGGTGTTTGTTTACTTAATCAACAACTTCATGTCATTATCCACCCGTGTCTTCTGTGGTCACCTAGGCAACCTCCAGCTCGCCGCCGCCTCGCTTGGCAACAGCGGCATCCAACTCCTCGCCTACGGCCTCATGGTACAGTACTGCACAAAATTCTAAAAAACAGAGTTCCGTTCTGTACTTATCACACTGTTTTTCATTTTCCTCTGTTTTGTTTTTGCAGTTAGGGATGGGAAGTGCAGTGGAGACTCTATGCGGACAAGCATACGGTGCCCACCGATATGAAATGCTCGGAATATATCTCCAGAGAGCAACCATCGTCCTCACACTCACCGGAATTCCGTTGACCGTCGTCTACGTGTTGTCCAAGCCAATCCTGCTGTTGCTAGGAGAACCGACGGAGGTTGCATCTTACGCCGCCATGTTCGTTTACGGTTTGATCCCACAAATCTTCGCCTACGCAGTGAACTTCCCCATCCAGAAGTTTCTCCAGGCACAGAGCATTGTGAATCCGAGCGCCTACATATCGGCGGCGACGCTGGTGGTGCACCTTCTGCTGAGCTGGGTTGCGGTGTACAAGCTGGGCCTGGGCGTGTTTGGGGCGTCGATGGTGCTGAGCCTGTCGTGGTGGATAATCGTTGGGGCCCAAATTGTGTATATCTTGATGAGCGAAAAGTGTAAGAACACCTGGGCTGGGCTTAGCCTTCGGGCCTTTTCCGGGCTCTGGGATTTCTTCCGACTGTCGGCGGCGTCCGCCGTCATGCTCTGCCTTGAGACATGGTATTTCCAGATACTTGTCCTGATCGCCGGTTTGCTCAAAAACCCAGAAATTGCATTGGACTCCCTTGCCGTTTGGTAAGATATTTAATTACCAAAATCATTTTTATTAGTATTAAACTTTTCTTATTATACTAGTAATTTTATTTTATTTTTTTTAACATGAAATCAATTAAATTTTGATACATAAAAACAATTATGCCTAAGAAAGTAATTACAACCCTATTTTTTCTTTTTTGCTAAATAAATTAGTATGACTAACATTACATATTGCAGAGTATACTTACAGAAGTTAAAATTCAAAACCTTTACTTTAAAATCAAAATTTTAAAATTAATAAAATATCAATTCAGTCTAAGTTATCTTTAATTATATCAATATTATTGAACTCTTGTTAACTTGTTAATATATAATGTGTTATAAATATACCTACACATATATACGTAGCTTAATAATTAATTACATCATAATTAATCTTAGAATCGATTGTTGAATCATATTAGAGCAATCAGCTGAGGATATTAAGCGACAAAAAGAATAAAATCAGATTACAGTTCCTGGAAATTATGCATGAGAATATTGTTCCATTTTAGATTGCGTTGGATATAAGTAGTAAACTATACATTTCTTTCTCTCAAACAGGCATCGATCCAACTTCTCCAGAGAAGATGCTTCATTAAAAAGTAAAAATAAACATATATATATATATAGGCTCTTTACCTCTTTTATTGTTCCCTAAAAATGGATTAACATGTTGATTTAAATTCATCCATAATCTTACTTTACAATAAAATTTCACAATAATCACAAGACTAAATAAATAAATATTATTTCACACATTTTGTGTGGTGTACAGAAAGTGATTTACAATTATAGATTGCGATGGTTCTATTGTGTGATGACATATACCTAAGTTCTCAGAAAATCATTCATTTGAAAGTTGTTCTTGGAATGTATGCAGCATGGCAATAAGTGGGTTGCTGTTCATGGTTTCAGTTGGGTTTAATGCAGCTGCAAGGTTCGTCCTCCGTCTTCATTCACTCTTGGGACCACTCCAACTGTTCCTTGGCACTTTCATTTCATGTCTTTATTGATATTAATTTGAAATTTGATTCATTTGGTTCATCAAAAATGATTTTCTAAAAATGATAGATAACATGACTCATAAACGTGCATATTGTTTATAATCTCTGAAGCTGTTTGTTTTTGGTGAATATATTCACGAATCACGAGTCATATCATACTTGCAACCAACTGGAAATCTTTTTCTGCGAACCAAATGCATTGATGTTGTCTCTGTTAAAACAGTGTGAGGGTGAGCAATGAGTTGGGAGCCGGCCACCCCAAGTCGGCAGAATTCTCTGTCGTCGTTGTGAATGTGATTTCCTTCCTCGTCGCTGTAGTAGAAGCTTCTGTTGTGCTATCTCTGCGTAATGTCATCAGCTACGCCTTCACCAGTGGAGAGACTGTTGCAAAGGCCGTCTCAGAGTTGTGCCCTCTTCTCGCTGTCACTCTTCTTCTCAATGGGGTTCAGCCTGTGCTGTCTGGTATGAATTGTCAAGATTTATAGAGCTAAAGATAAATAGTTCTGTCTTTTTGTGACTAATTGCAAAGGAATTTGGCTGAAGGGGTGGCTGTTGGATGTGGATGGCAAGCCTTTGTGGCATATGTAAATGTGGGATGTTACTATGTTGTTGGGATTCCTTTGGGATGTGTTCTTGGTTTCAAGTTTGACCTTGGCGCAAAGGTTAGTGTATAAAAACCCAACCCTTCCATGCATCACTTTCCTGAGAAAATTATGTAATGAAAATGGAATTCTAAAGGATTCACATATTTGAGCAGGGAATATGGTCAGGGATGATAGGAGGAACAATGATGCAGACCATCATTTTGCTGTGGGTCACATTTCGAACAGACTGGAATAAGGAGGTAAGTTGCCTTCTCATTCATCCATGAAACTTTCTTTCTTCCATTTTACCAGACAAAAAGTACATAGTTTCCATCTTAATGAATCTAGTCTAGGTTTTATCAAGCTTTCATAGTAATTGTCTGATGTGTACATAACTCATCTGGTGGCCATGGAGGTTTGGTTTTCAGGTGGAGATAACGAGGAAGAGGTTGGATAAATGGGAGGACACAAAGGAGCCACTCCTTACAGACTGACTTATCTTGAAGAATAACAGAAAACTTGGGCATGGCAATTTGCAAGTAGTAACTCAAATACAGAAATGAGCGAAAATTTTGAAACGCCCCACCAAAAAGACAAAAATGATGGCTGATAAAAACAACCAAGTATCCATGCTCAATCATGATGGTTTGATATGATAAAATGCAATGATTAATGCGCAATGATCTTATCAAATGATCAATGTCATTATGAGACAAAATTCTATCCCATTTTCTGTGACTTTTGTTTGGATTCAAATGCTTTCAAAAAAAAGTGCCAAAGCTGGCGGACATCATATCAAATATAGATGTTATTCCACTCAAAACTAGTTAAAATATCAATTAAAAATCTCAAGAAATGATGGAGATCAGGAAAGGAGACACAAAAATTGGTGCGCACCTTGCAGAACATTGATTTATGTATTGGGTTGCTACTGGAACTGGAACTACTAGAGTAAAGTAGTTTCCCAAAAAGTCATGCAATAAATATGTCATTCCATACGAGTCTTCTCACTGTTGGTCTTTGGTATCGTAAGTCTATAGAAATCAACATCAATCTACCTCCAATCGATCTGATTTACTTCCAAAGTCAGAGCCGTTTGA
The DNA here is from genome assembly GCA_020521535.1 of Rubroshorea leprosula. Lineage (NCBI taxonomy): Eukaryota > Viridiplantae > Streptophyta > Magnoliopsida > Malvales > Dipterocarpaceae > Rubroshorea > Rubroshorea leprosula. The sequence goes on from BPVZ01000044.1 coordinate 1,775,434, forward strand.
ATTGTCTTTTCTTGGTGAGGCAGCATTTGATTTTATCATGTATTTGCATGTCCTGGAATATAGTTGCTAAAAACCCATCAGATAATCATAGTACAAAAACAAGAGTTAGAAACTAACAAAAAACAAATTAGCAGCATATGTAGAGCAATAAGAGCACTGATTTTGAGGAAATATCATTATAGACAACATTTGAAGCCAGAAGAATGCAGAGATTAATGCATGAAGCAGAACATCATGGTAACAAGTTTAACAATTGGGAATGCAGTGAGCAAGGGTGGAGCATTAATGCCAATGGTAGACACTAGTTACCATTCTGAATCAACAGTCCAGTAATGATTTTACTACAACACCACTCTCACAATCACATGTTTTTCTGCAGGACACAACTTATCTGGACTTGAATCCTCTCTTTTAGAGATTTTTTGCTTGTCAACAACAGTGTCCATGCAACAGAACTGCACTCACAAACTCTACTTTATACACGATGCAATTTTTTTTTTCCAGACAACTACTGCTACTCATGACAACACATATGACATTAATATGGAATATATAGACCTTACAGATCATCTATTTAGATCTGACTCTAAAGTAGGGTTCGAAACCGATTGAAAGCACATTTTTTTTTGGACATTCAACATGAATGGCATTCTGCTCAGAGGTATTAAAATGAAATCGATATGCAATGTTACTTCTTTAAAAATGTAGTTAAAAAGATATTCAATGTTACTTGAATCTTAAATTCCATTAAAGGCTAGTAGAATGAGAACATTACGCGTCAAGAGCTTCTGCTTTTCTTTTGATTTCACCAGACCAAACTACTGGATCAGCATCTTTGGGCAAGGAAGCCTGCTCCTGGGATTTTTCTTGCAGCCACTTCTCTGCTTTATTGCACTCGTCCGTGACCTGCAAAAGAAGAACACAAGAGCATGACTTGGTAGACTAATCAATAATCAATACTGACACATTTGCCACCTAATTAACATAAATAAGTATACCGCATCTCTCTTGATGGACGGGAGTGATCCTGCAGCCATTCGATAATCTGCTATACACTTTACTAGATCCCTTGTTGCTTGCTCTCGGGCCTCTTCATCTTTATACCGGTTTTCAATAGGATCCACAAGCTGAGAAGAATTTGAATTGTATTAATTATTTTGATTAGCAGTTCAAACTCAGGTTCATTATAAACAAATAGGCAATTAGAATTACCTTTTTAAGATCCTCAAACTTCTCTGTGTAAACACTTGCAGATTCATCAACTCCATCGTCATAAAGCCATTCCTCTGTCTCTGCAAGTTTTCTAGAGATCTCTTCCCTCTCTGACTCAGTGGCAAATCTCCGATATGAATTTAAAATCTAATCACATAAACGTGTGACTTTATGAAACAGCTCGAAAAAAGGAGAATCCAGAAGAAAGCACTGGAACTTGAAGAAAAAAGTGATAACTTAAACCGTCATGTAAGAATATAAAGACAGTGTTGGAGCTGGCTGACTGGCTCAAGTGAAACTAATATATCTTCTGATAAATTTGCTTCACAGAGTATATTTTACTGAAGGAATGGTTATCAGCATGATTTGATATCACTAATAATTGTTATTCAAATCCAGGAGGATATAACTTCTTTATGTGAATCACAGTCATACCTTATCACGCATCTCATAAACATGTGACTCTAGGGCATTTTTCCTCTCTTTGGTTTGCTCCATCTTCAGGTCCTGTTGCGTTAACCAGTGTTCCTTCTCTTCAGCTTCAGAGAGCTCAGCCTCTGTCATTTTCCCATGCATGCTTTCAGAAACTGGAATTTCCATCCTTTTGACAGCCCTTCCTTTTCTCTGTCCACTCGCCTGCACAAGTATATTGAATTAAACATCTGCACTTTCCAAATAGCATATTTGTCTATTTATTGAGATGTACTCAATTTTACAACACAAAATATAAAGAAAACAATAACTATCTTATGAAAGCAATCAAATGTGTGGGTAATTGTTGACCAAAGGAGACAAAATTTAAAGTCAAAAGCACAGAAAAAGTAAGAATTACATTTCCCTCTTTGTTCTCATTCACATTTGTTTTTCACTGAAATCGAAAAAATTTGAATGCGAACCCTGAATATGAAGAAGCATGAACTTAGATGCTTATTAAACTGAAACTTACAGCAGCAATGGATGGATTGTCTGCATGAGCAAGATTGCTGACTTCAGAATCATTTACTGCAGAGGATGTATCATCAAATTTGCTTTCTGCCTCGTCTGACAGAGAGTTATCAGCATCTTCCTCTATTAACTGATGCAGTAAGAGATTAGCAATAGTTAGTTTAAATATTTGAACAAGACTACAATTTTAATGCACTGGCAGAATAACCTGGAAATTTACTTACTGTGGCTGAATCGATGGTGACAATTCCATGAAGATTTAGTGCAACTCTAACCTTAACTTTACCCATTTGTGAGTGGGACTGGAAAGGTCCAATCTGAACATGCAGAGCATAAGTTCAAGACCAAATAATAATAATAATAAAAAAATAATAATAAAGGAGTTTTAAACCAAATAGTCAAAATAAATAAATAAATAAACAAAATAAAATAGTCCACAAAAAATTGATAAACCATTTAAAAATAATTTTTTGGAAATTGCAGCCATCTAAATGAAGCATATCAATCTAGGAATCATACCGTATAAGTACTAATTTGAGGAGATATGCCAACAGGCAACTCATTTGGGTTAGCATAAAATGTCTCCATGTAGAATGTGTTAGTTCTATGCAAAGTAAGAATCTTGACACTTGGAAATGGGTGCCCTTGTGGGAAAAGCATGCCATTTGAAAGTGTGCAAATCGGACCTTTGTCAGATGACAATCCAATTGATAAAGGAATGGAATCTTGAACCTGCAATTACAGCATACACATATTTCAATTAGAGTCTTGTTAAACAAATTAGCTCTTATCTAAACAACACTATGCAGAAACTACAGGCATCTAAAATAAACTCCACTTTCATCTACAGGTTCCCAGAGAAAACTCAATAAGAAAGAGAATTCTTGATCCTCTGAAAGTACTCTATAAAGGAGGTAAAAAAAGACATTTAATATAGATACTTAATGACTTCCCTAATCTTTTTCTCTTTCCCTTAGGTATATATCAAGGAAATGCAACAACTCCTAAAAAGCTTCAACCTCCAAGAGAGACTTCAGCAAAGAAAATTTCTTGAAGGAAAAAAAATAGGGATTGATTCCCAAAGCAGTAAAGCTCAAAATACAATGAAATCTCATAATTACCCAATGCAAAGTTCACGGAAGTAAATTGAAGAGAGAATTCTAATAATAATTCACGGTTGCCACATCTTTAATGCAACACACATACAAGAAAATCAAGACAGCAGGGAGAAGCCTCAAAGATCATCTCCATAAGTCTCAATGATAGAAATGTTCTTTATTAATAAAGATAAAGGCAAAAGGAAAGCAACATGCAGTTCATACAAGAAAATACAAACCTCATACTCTTTAACACGGAATATTGGGCTAAGCATTGCACACTGAAGAGCACAACCACGAGTGACACACTCACTAGCATTAATTGTACGGCTTGGCTCTTTTTTGAATATAGAAGCTAATATTCTCGTAATGGCTGGAATTCGTGATCCTGACCCAACAAGCTCCACTGACTGGATTTTCTCCACACTCAGACTAGAATCAGCCAAAGCCTTATGACAAGGAACACTAATCCTGTCCAATAAATTAGATGACAGCTGCTCAAACTCCTCTCTCTTGATAAAACCCTTAACATCTTTCTCATCCATCAAACATTCTATATTAAGTGGTGCTTCTGCATTTGCACTCAAGACCTTCTTCAGCTTCTCACATGCGGCCCTCAACCTAATAGATGCCTTGATATTTGTATGGACATCAATTCCATACTGCTCCTTAAATTGGGAAGCAAAGTAATTGAACAGAACTTCATCAAAATCCCTTCCTCCTAAGCTACCATCAGAGGCATGAGAAATTATCTTCATGCGTCCACTTTCAAATGATGCAACACAGACCTGTGTGTCACAGTGACCAATATCTACAAACACAGTATAAGTTGGACCAGCATCTAACAAATCAGTCTTGTAGATACCATATCCAAGTGCAGTGGCCGTACAATCATGCAACAATCTCAATGGCTTCAATCCAGCAATAGTTGCTGCATCCAAATAGGCACGTCTTTGCAAATCTGTGAAGTAAGATGGAATTCCAATCACACAATCTGTAACTGGCATATTCAAATTCTTCTCAGTTATCTGCTTCAAATGTGAAAAGAGCATCCCCAAAATCTGTACAGGGGTGAATGTATGGGCTTCCCCCATAAACTGTAAACGGATCAAAATTCCACCATTGCGACTTTCAAACGTTTCGAAAGGAAACAATTTGAGATCATTTTGAACATCAGGCTCCATAAACTTGCGGCCAATCAATCTCTTAACCTGCAAAATTGTGGATTTTGGATTCATGGTTGCTGAAGCCACTCCAGCCGAGCCCATGAATCTTTGCTTCTCACCAAATGACACCACAGCCGGTGTCTCTCGCTTTGATTCATCATTCAGTAAAACTTCAATCCCACGATCCTTTGCAACTGCAATTACACAGTTCTCATTCCCAATATCAAATCCCACCACACTCATCTTGACTATTCCAGAACACCAACTTGAATACTGAACAAAAAACTAAACCTGCATTTATCCAAATTTCTCAATTATCAATTCATCATATCCAATCCCTAGAGAATTGCTAACACTTTACCAAATTCAAAAGCACACAGACCCATTAATTGTCAACATCAACAAAAAACCACCTAAAGCAATCAAATTTATCAATTTTATATAACTCAAGAAAAACCATAAAAAAAAAAAAAAAAACCATAAAAGTGACGATTATAAGCCAAAAATGCTTAAGAAAACCCTCATTAAATATTCAAAATGAACTATACTGATTAAACCAAACACCACAGACCAACAAACAAAGAAAAAGAAAAAGGAAATTTAACATATTAACCCAGTTACCTCATATAAGTTTCAGATGAAAGTTATTAACTTTCCGATTAAAAATTGCAAATTTTCTGTTAATTTTCCCGCATTTTCCCGGAAACCAAACAAAGGATCGAGGATATTGACAAAGACCTAGTGAAATTAAGAACCATAAAGCATCATCGACCTCAAGAATCGACAGCGGATACTCTCTGAGGATCTCTCCAACCTCCGCAAACGAACGATTCGCACAATGGCAGACCGATACAAAACTAAAGGCGAAGGCTTTTGAGGGAAGTAGAGATGTGTTCGTCCGTTGAAGCAGTGAAGCGAGGAAAACGAGTTTTTGATGCTGCTAAAAGACCGTGCCCAAACAGTGCCTTACTTCTTGCTGACTTTTCCAGCGTGGACACTTCAATCCACGTCATCACCTAAACACTTAATTTTTTTTAACAATACAGTACAGTAACAATGCCACTATTATAAATTAACCATCATAACATCATAATATGTTATTACGTATAATTTTATGAATAAATTTGTAAGTAAAAATAATTAATTATATAATCATGATATTATAATAATAGTATATTTAATTTTTTATTAAAAAATGCAGCCTCTAAATCATTTAACCACTCATGCCAAGATTTTATAAAAATTATATTATATAATTATAATATTAAATGATATTATAATTTTATAATTATAATACATTATTATATAATTAGTTTTTTATTTAAGTTTTACTTAATAATATTATATTATACATTATTATTACTATAAATTTATAATATTGTATGTTATTATAAGTTTATAATAATAACATTTTCCTAAATATTTCATGATTGGTCATATGTGAATTAGTGTTCATTTATCTTTTTAATTTTATTTTTCTTTTATTATAAAGAAAAAAACATTTTCCGAAATTCCATTTATTAGTCTAAACATAACCTTAAGTGTTGGATTTATTAGTGAATAAGTTTTATCTAGTAAATAGTAAAAAAAATCTAGATTTACACGTATTCATAAATGAATAATAATTAAATTACAAATATAGTACATATCAGTTGTACCTCAAAAAAAAATTAAAATTTATTTTAAAATTTAAAATTTTATCTTATTAAATATTAATATTTAAATTTGAAAACTAATTATATATTCTAATATAATCAATTTGTAAATCTAAAATCAACATTTAATATGATTAATTTTTTAATTTTAAATTAAATTTTAATTAAATAAACACTTTTTTCTTAAATCATAATGTTTTGGACAGTGTAATGCGTTTCAACGAGTAAATTCAGTCAATTGTACAAGTAATCATTTAACACAACACTACATTATATACAAAAAAAATGGAAAAAACATCATATATCCCTCGTTTTTAATTACTCCCTAGATTCAGTCAAAATTTTTTTTACAATGGACTGATCTTTCACGGCTGGATTAATATTGATTATCTAATAATTGAAATTGACCGGGGAAGCTAAGGACAATTAGGACACTACGGCAACAAGGGTTCCTTGAGATGCAATATGGGATTCTTAAGTAATTCAGAAGACTCAACTTCAATCATCCAATGTGGTTGCTATGTTTCCAACATTTCACTTATGGAAAATAGGCAAAACCCATGTGAGGATGTCTCAGATCTCAATTGGGTCAATGATTTCTTCTTTATCTACTCGTTAATTTGAGTGGATCTGTTTATTAATGGGAAAGTTCATTTTAGTGCTCTGTTTTTCAGTTGCCTTTAAATTCCAAAGCTTAAAGCTTCAATCCTCGAGGATTCAAAATAAGAAAAGAAAGTAAATTAGAAGACAAGTAACCTTCTACATATTCATTTTAAGGTTGCTTTTTAAAGAAGCTCTAAGTATTAGAAATCTTATTTAAACTTTAGAAATTATTAAAAAAATTAAAAATATTTGTAAGAATAAAGAGTTATCTCATATTGTGTATATTGTATAAATTGTTATTATTAGATGGTAAAAAAAAAGGGTTTCAAGGTTTAATCTTTGATGATTCAAGTCCAAAAGAAGGAAAATTGAAGTAAAATTTGAGAATAAACTTTCCTAGTTTCATTTTAATGGGAAATTTTATTCTAATGCTCTTATTTTAATTGTCCTTCAAAAGCAAAGTTTGAAGTTTAAAATTTGAAAATATTGGAGTAACAAATCGAAGAAGCTTCCTATGTATTCACTTTCCATAGAAATTTTGATGTTAATATTCTGTTTTTTTGTTGCTCTACTATTCCAAGCTTAAACCTTGAGGATTGAAAACCAAAAGAATGAAAATTTCAAGGAAAAAAAAAAAAAGAAAGAAAAGAAAAGAAGTAACTTTCAATATTATTTCATTTGGTGATGCCAAATTTTCATAGCAAACCTTCAATCTAGCCACTTTAAGTTTCACATCTCTTCCCCTTTTGACATCTGATTTGTGAGTCGTATGATGGTCCTCACTTTTCCTAGATCCTATGTCGTCTATCTAATGGTTTGAACACCAGACAATGCCTTTTCATGTAAGAAAAAGGAAACATACAGCAAAAGCAAGAAAACCAAACAAGACATTAGACCCACAGAAAGGAGGATTGAATCCATGGCTATCAAGTGAATAAGGGAGGAGGAAGAGAGGCAATATTGGTTCGTTCACTGCTAAACAAGAGCTTCCAAGCTTTCAGTTGACTTAAGATCTTCTTGTAAAGACGAATTCTGGCTGCAGATAAACTGACCACCATGCTCTTCCTCAACTTCCTCATCCTCTTCCCAATCTTCACCTTTAATCTACAGAACCTAATCCTGAGGAACGATGGTTTCCTCAGGGAATCAGCCTGCTCCAGCACTTTGCAGATCAAGAACTGAGCTCTCCGGTGAATTTTCTCATCTGGGTCTTCATTATCCACCCTGGAATAGGCATATGATCTCCTCACACAAAGAGCCATTTTCTCTGGAAAATCAGGAAGAAAATGTGTTGATTATGGAGATTAGATTGCAGAGTATTGGGGCAGAGACAAGAAGATGATATGGGATTGAATCCAAATTTATAGAGAAAATTCAGAGACCGTGAAAGGTGGAGAGGTCGTACTGGTGATGCAGCTATGCATGTGCACCAATATTTTGGTAGGAAAATAATTGAGAGAAAATGAGTTTTCTTAATTAGCTGGACTTACAACAGCATGGTATGAAACTGACCTGCTTCCAAACAAACTTGACGAAAAAAGCATGCTATTGGTCACAATTCAAAGGCACGCATGAGGTAATATGAAGATTAAAATAAAACAGCATGCAAAAAACAGGGTTGCATGACCTAATTTTGCATGATCTGATTAATATAGACAAGATTAAATCATTTAATAATTCTTGGTTCCTTATCTAAACATTATTCTAGTTTATTTATCTAGAAAAAAGGAGACATTATTCGAGTTTATTTAACATGGTTTTTGGTTGTTTTTTTTCTTTATAAAAACAGGGGAAATTGATTTCCCTGAATTTGCACGGTCCAGCTGAGTATGGCCTGAAAATTCGGTCTCTGCAAAAAACAGTATTTTATTTTGTGGGGCCATTGTGTGATCTAGAGCTATAAAGTCAAAGGGGGAACACATGAGGCGGATGCCATTCCTTTAAAAATTGCTTTATTTTCCACCAGCATGATGGCATGAAGCATCCATGAAAATGAAGTTTTGAAAATTGAACAATTTAGAAACCCACGGAGGCAAGTATATGATTTGAAAAATTATTTTCTTTTTGGTCAAGCTTTAAGTTAGTATAATCTTATATCTTTACTAATAAGTCAAGTTGATAAATTTGAATATAAAAGTTAAAATTAAATATTCAAACTTTTGTAATACCAATCAACTAATTCTTAATATATAAAATTAATTTTTTATCGTCTTTTATATGAATACCTAAATGTAGTGACCATGAATTATGAAAGCGATGCAATGAGGATTTCAAGTTGCGTGGTTAGGCCGTTCTTTTCAGCATGAGTCAAGGGACTCAAACCTAACAATGACAGTTGCATGATATCTTCTGGAAAAAAGAAAAAAAGAAAGCTTCATCCGGTAGTCACTACAGAAACTAATTTAGAAATTGAGATTTCCATCAATTATTTAAGTAATTATATTGCGAGTGATGTAAAGTTTACATGTGAAGAGGATTAGCAATGAGACCAGCTACGAAGGCATAGTATATATGATTGCAAAAGATAAACAATATTTAGGCTTTTCTTACCAGTTTGTGTCATGTCAAAAGAAGTAAGCATGCATGCTTAGCCACATCACCCTGTACTGGTTCCCATTTCAAATCAGGATATCACAAGACCTAGACAGATATATCATTCAAATCCATGATTGATAGTCGATACAGAATTCAAATCCATGATTGATAGTCGATGCAGAATTAAAAACTCCAACCGCTTTCATTCCAAGGGTTTTAAAATCAAATGGATATATGGATGAGTGGCCTGCAAAATTCTGCTGTCAATGAACATGCAGAATATAACACTTACATAGTTGGTTCATGGGTCTGATCCAAGAGACATGTGTATAATGTATACAGAGATGTGTTTATATTCATGAAACAAAGATTTGCTGTTTCAAAAGGGTCATGTGGGACCTAACTAGCCTTTTACAACACAGCTATTATGTGCTGCAACACCATTGAACACATTGACAAAAAGTTATAGTGAACTAAGATACCTTAGTTGAGGAAACATCTGCTGCTGCTTGTCCCACAGATCTCCAAACTTTAAGCTTATAAGCATGTTCACCTCAGCACCAAATTCATCTAGGAAGTTCGTTGAACACATCATGACAAAATCTAGAAATCATGAGTCAATTCCCCCCTGCTGGAAGTAAAATAGATGGTCTTTACCAATTTTGGAGGTACTGGCTTCGTGTTCAACATGGGCTGTGGGGTTCTTAACCTGATAAATAACAGCCATAGAGTTATTAGAACACAAAATAACCTGATAAATAACAGTCATAGAGTTATTAGAACACGAGCAATTCCTTGTTTCTTGATATAATTAACAAGCAGAAGCAAGTTAGCAAAATGTTATAATAGTGCTACCTTAGAGGAATGGTAGAACAACAAGCCATGACTAGTTAATTGATGAATATATATCACATCTTACCATCATTTTTACAAAATAATATGGGATATGGAGCCTGAAATTGGATCGCATTACAGAAGACCAATTCAACCAAGAACATTTAGGATGTATGGGAAAGTGTTGGCAGCAGCATTATCACCAGTAAGCATTGAATCACATTGAGAGGAGTTCCTAGCATTCTCTGCCTTTGATAGAACCTGAACAAGCTCCCTGTTAAGAGTTTCTTGAATCCCCACCTGAAATACCCCTTGAGATAATCCTTCTTCATGTTTTTTTCCTTTTGTGAATCATTTTTTCCTTCTTAGGAGCAGAGAAACAACAAACAGATGTCCTGAAAATTAATCGGTGGTGGGTATACACAAGCAGATGATTTGGGTTCCTTTCATGTTCAAGAATTTCTCATAAGCATTCAACCTAATCGTCCAATCTGGTTCTTCTTCGAAAGAAGAAATCAAACGAATTATCCCTTTAGAAAGCCCCTTAGGGATCGAATACGAATCAATATCCATACTAAAACCAAACTTCTTTTTATATTCGCTATTTCGAAGAATTTCTTGAATTTTCTCGTCATAGGAATTTACCAGAGTTCGGGTCGGAGACATCTGCTCGGAACTTGACAAGCCTCAAACTTGAGCTCTTCGGTTTGAAGGAATCGAATTTTGAGTGAGACCCCTTTAGGGTTTTGGTTGAATGGAAGGTGGGTTGCAGAAATGGACACCATGGTCATTGTTTGAGATGTACAGCGCAACTGACGAATGTGAAAAGAGTCAAACTACAAATTATTTATTTTTCTTTTTATTAATATTTTTCTTGGCTACGGCATGTTTGGATTGTGTGCAACACGCATGCAAAAATTGTGACACAAGCTTTTGATTTTTATTTGTAGATGTTTCTTATAAAGTTATAAATGATTATAATTTATTAGAATATATAACTAAAATTATTATGTAGAGGTTAAAGATAAGTTCATTGTTAATAACAATTGTTTTTGTTTAATTGTTTTTATTTTATAATTTAATATAATTTAAATTATAAAACAAAATTTTTTAATTCATTCTTTCTCTTAAAAATGTATA
>BPVZ01000044.1:1813203-1830159 GCA_020521535.1 Rubroshorea leprosula
AAACTTAGTCAAAGCAACACACTCTACAAACTCTTCAAACTTTCTATCACCTCTTCCAAGCTTGTTCTTTGTTTAGGGTTTTTCTTGCAGCAGTTGTTAAGCAGACTTGTAATCTTGTTAGCTGCTTCCTTTGTGCATCCAAGTTCGTTCATCATTCTGAGCAACTTCAACCAACTTGTTTCCACACCTAGACCTCAATTCATCTGCTTCATTGACTTTTTGAACCCTGGTTTATATTCCAAAGTCCCCAATCTTGAGGTATACCTTTACAATTATTTGTTTATAAAACAGGGTTCAAAAAGTCAATGAAGCAGATGAATTGAGGTCTAGGTGTGGAAACAAGTTGGTTGAAGTTGCTCAGAATGATGAACGTGCTCTGGTGAAGAGGGTACTAGAACTTGGATGCAAGAAGGAAGCAGCTAACAAGATTACAAGTCTGCTCACCAACTGCTGCAAGAAAAACCCTAAACAAAGAACAAGCTTGGAAGAGGTGATAGAAAGTTTGAAGAGTTTGTAGAGTGTGTTGCTTTGACTAAGTTTACTCTGAAAACAGTTTTCATGGACACAGAACAGGGGAGATTTAGGGATTTTTATATGATATTACTCTAAACAAAAACATGGCAAAAACATGGCAAACATGATTGAGGTTCTGGAAGAGTACAGCTAAGAATTTTATTAAGTTTCAAGAAAATTTCTGAAGATTTCGTTGATCTAGACGCACCTAATTTTTTCCACCCATGCAAATGTAAGTTACTGCCAAAAAAAAAAAATCCAAAAAAACATGTATTTAACGGGGAGGAAGAAGATAGATCTCACCAAATTATGATGACTCTGCATCTTGAATAGCTTCTTCTGCTCAGATCTGGCAAACAAAAAAAAAAAAAATCATAAGCGGTTCATTCCAGATCATTATATCATCTGAAAAAAATTTCAATTAGATCTAAAACAGCAATTCATCACATACCGCAAATCTACTTTCCATGACATCTGAGAACAAAATAAAATTTTCTCAGAAGTTTGTGTGCAGAGAGGAAGTTCGGTGGCAGTTTGGGGGAAGGCAATCAGGAAAACTCCTAGTTAGAATTTAAAATTTTGAACTTTGGGATGAAGAGGAGATGGGGTTTTGAAGGAGGAAGGGAGCGTGAACCAGATGCGAAGTTTTTGCGTTAGGATTTGAGATTTAACATGGGGTTAAGCCCAGATACAGATTGATGGTAAAGGTAGGAAGGTGGATAAGACCGTAAGAGGAAGGGAGGGTTTTTGACGGTGAGAATAGGAGCAGGGCGCAGAGCAGAGGACGGCTGCCATTTGGGGGAGGAATGCTTTAGTTTAGGTTTAGGAAGAAAAAGGGGATGAAAGATCTCCGTCAGGCAAGAAACAAAGTACAGCTAATAAACAGAGTTAGAGTTTGAAAGTCAAAATGTTTAGGGTTTAAGTCCGCTGTTATCCCTCGACTTTTTAAGAAAGTTCAATCTGAGCCTTCTACTTAGAAATTTCCTCAGACTCTCCCTTTAGGTCTTTTTAAGCTAAACATATTTTACTATTTAAAAAGTCATTCCTTCTCTACCAGCATCATATTTTACTGTTAAAAACATACGGTAGTAAGTCATTTACGATACTTTTATGTTAAATTTTTAAAGTTTTATCCAACTTGTGTAATAAAAATATAATAAAAATATATTTTTATAATAAATTTATATTAAATAAATAAAAATTAATCTTTAATTTTAATTATTTTTAAATAAATTTATTTACTTAGTAATAATATTAAAATTAATATCAATGTTTATATTTTTTATATATATTTAAAACAAAAAATACTTTTAACTTATTTCCTTCAAGTTTAAAAAACCCTTTTTTAAATTTCGAAGGAGTCCACCAATGCCACATCATAAAGGGTTCTTAAGTTCTTTATTTCTCTTTCTTTTTATCAAATTGTTATAAGTTTTTTTTAACAAAAAAAAGTTTATTTGCTTTCATACAACAAGAAAAACCTAATTTAATAATCAATCTAATAATTTTTTTATTTTCTTTCTATTTCATTTATTATTTTTAAATATTTTCAGATCTATTTATTATCTTTTACCTTTATTTTAGTTTAGTTTAGCCTATTAACTTTCTAACAACAATTTCATTTTATTTGGTCAAATTGATTTTCAACTATATGTTTTGTGAATTTTATTCCTTAAAATTAATTTTGAGATAAAACTAATTTTATAAATATGAAAAATTTCTTTTTATTATCTAAAAAATTATAGCATTTATTACATGCTACTTCAGTTTCCATTTTAACAATTTTTTTTTTTAGCAGAAACTATAATTATTAATATATTTCAATAATTTATATTGTTTCTCCTAAATTGCTTTTTAGTTGGGACTATTTTGTTTTAATTTTAATTGAATTTTTTTGTTATTTTTCTATTAAAATTAATGAAATTTTGTACTGTTGACTATTTTGAAATATTTTACAAAATTTATAGATTATTTAGAAAAAAAACTAACTTTCTAGACTAAAATGAAATTAGATAAATAGTTAAAAGACCAATAATTAAATTAATCCGAAGAGAAATAAAGAACTTAAGGACCCTTTATGAGTGGCATTGGTGGGCTCCATTAGGGTTAAAAAAATAATATAAAATTATTTTAGATAACTTGCCTGTGTTTTTTAACGGTATTGTCAATTTCGTTTCATATGGGGAGGTACGCCAGTATGGACTGGTTTTGTGGTTAATTAGAAATGCTATAAGATTTGATTTCATTTTTGTCAGATATCAAGTGTTTCAATCAAATTTTGCCATACTGGCCGAAATTCCCCTTTTTTTTTTTTTTTTTGACCAAATAGATGGTTAGAAGTTAGTAGAGTTAATTTGTTAGTAGCTGAAATTTTTTTAGGAAAGTGAACGTTCCACCCCCTCATTTGAGGCGCGCGACTATTAGATCGCAAATTGGTGGAGTTCACGGCAGTGACAGAGCTTAAAGCCCTGACCTCCGCCTCACCCACACCCTAAAGCTTGGGGCCAACCAATTAAGCTACAGGCCCGGTTGGCGGCCGAAATTCGCTTATTCGGCCAGTAAACAGAAATGCTAATAATACATTGTTCTCAGGTATGGTTACAACTTCATCGTCTTGTGCTACCCCTAAACATAAATCTAATCAATCGATTTAATAAAATATTATTAATCAAGTAGGATTTACTTGCTATACTTAAATATTGTTTTTTTTAATAATTTTAAATTACATAATAAAAAACAAACCACCCACTCACATAAATTGAGATTTAAATTCAAAGATTTTTTATTTTTATTGAAAAATATTATCACTAAATTATTTTTTATAGAAAATGGAGAAATTATATTAAATAATAATAAAATATAAAAGAAACTCAATTGCATAGCATATAGTATAAAGATAAAATCAGAAATATAACCTACAACACTAATAATATGTTTATAACCTACAACACTAATAATATGTTTAATCTATACATATAGCGTATATAGACAATTAAGTAAAGAGAAACATCTGCAAATACATATTGCAATTGCAATTACTGTATAAACTAAATAGGGTTATTAATGTAGAAAAGAAAGTCACTATGAGCATCAGAAGCTACTGGACATTCTCATCTATTTAATCAGTTTCAAGGGGAGAGTAAGGGATTGCGACAATAAACAGTTCCAAACCTGCAGGTTGTCGTCCTATATATTCCTAAAAATTAACCAACAGAAGGAGGGGCATGGTCCCCCTTTGTCCAAGCACAAGGCACCCCAATCTTCTCTAGGTGCTCCCAACCATGTTTCCCATCTTTTTCAATTCTCTTCAAGCCTTTTCTACTAAAACTTGTTAAGGGAACTGGAGCCCCTTTACCATCCTTAATATTTTTCTTCCCTTGCAGGACACACTCAGCCTCACCAACAATATCCTATTCCTTTTTGTCAATCCTCCATACTAAAGTCCCTTTGTCGACTTGAATATCATGCTTCCCGTGCAGGCCATAACCGACGTCAGCAACAACATCCCTTTCCCTTTGTATTCGAATGCCTAATTGGAAATTAAAATGAACTAACTTCACTGAATTCAACCCTCACCAAGATCCCATCCAAAGAGATGTGCCAAAGTGAGGCTCCTACTCATTGAATAGGAAAACCTAATCCACCGGTAGGATCAATCCCCTAGTTGTTCTAGTCGTAACTTTCAAAAATCAACCACAAATGTAAATTTGAATATGCTACTACCTTGTGGTCCCTTAAACTGAAGTTTTCAAAGCAAGACGATTATCATTAAACTATTAAGTTATTATTATTATACTTAAATATTGTTTACTATAATTATTGCTCTATAAATATTAATGCTAGTTTTTCTAAATCTTACTCCTCTTATTTGCTTTTTGATTACCATATCTCACAAATAAAGACATACAACTATGCATAACACTTCAAACACAAATAAAATAAAATACAAGATAGATGCTTACACTAATGAAAGTCCGTAAATATATTATACTGAGTAGTGACAATCCCTAAAAGAGACATTCATTCGCTGAGATGCTAAGAGCTATTCGGTCATATGCTGCAGAGCTATTTTGGACACCTTTCTATCTAAAACTATAAATCCACATCATCTCCGTAACTCCGTTGATGCCAAGACTAAAACATCAACAACTAGCTATAAATCCAAAATTCCTTCTTCTTTAATTATTGGACATCATCTGACACTTTGAAATTGAGGATCTAAGGCAAAAGCCTATTGGGGTAGTGGAAACAGAGGAGAGACACAAAGGGGGAAGAAAGGGGTGGGGAAGAAGGTAGGGGGACAAAAGAGTGAAAGAGAGGAAGAAAGACGAAAGGAAGAGGAGAAAGAAAGAAAGAAAGAAAGAAAGAAAGAAAAAACAGAAAAAGAACCAAGGAATCACGAAGTGAAAGAGAGGAAGGAAGACAAAGGGGATAGGAGAAAGAAGACAAAAGAAACAAAGAAATCATCCAAACAAAGGAGTTGGAGAGGAAAGAAGAGAAATGCAGAGCAAACAAATGGCGAAGAAACTCTAATAACTATTTTGTTAGGAAATAATACTTGGGTAGCGAAAGTGCTAACATGGTATACTCCAACTACCACCTAAATGATTTAGCCAAAAATTTTCATCATGAATACTCATATTCTATAACAGTCCATGTCAATTCCTCCATCGCCAGTCACCGCTAGGTTTCCAGGCCGGCAGACATCAGTCGTGTATATTTCTCTCCAGAATCCACCAGAGAGAGTAAATCCTTGTTTTGCTGCTCTTTTGCCTAAGGTTATCAGCCTTTTCTCCCAGTATTAGATCTGTCATGACACACCCAACCACTTATCCCCCTACCCTTACCACCCCAGAAGGATGACCTAAAAGCAAATAGTTAAACTTCCAATGTTCTCTTCCCTCCTTTATGGTAACAAAGACTGAGCTGAAACAAGTGCAAGAGTTGTTCGGTCAAGCAGCCGACCATTGCTTGAACTTGAAGAAACCAGATTGAAGTTCTGCCTTTTTACGTCTTCATAGTTGTCCAGGTCCAACGGCTCTGTATGTCTTTTTCCAACGGTTTTGTATGTCGGTGTCCTGCAGGGCTGTAACGTGGGAATTAGAGGATGTACAGTCTGCCTTATGCTTAAGAATTATGATGATAAACTACAGAGATTGTATCTGTGGTCGAGATCACAAATTACATGTCAATTTTTGTTTGTTTTATGGCACCTTACAGTTTTCACAATATGAATTATGGCACTTCTAAAGAAAAATATATATTTCACCAAAAAAGAATGAAAGAAAAAAATATATTTGAGGACCACATGCATCGAATGAGTTAGGATCAAATTAAAGCCAACTTAAACAGTACAAAATTTGGAGATTCATACAGTGCATATGCTATTGGTAGGATAGAATAATAACACAGCCTGAACTTATTCCCCAAACGAGAAGAGAAGTAGTAGCATCAGTTCATCTCACTACCCAAACACAAAGCAGCCCCATTAAAACTCCACACATTTCAGCTATATCCCACTTGCTGCTGCTGCTGCTGCTGTTGTGGCTGTTGGTAATTTCCATACCCTGGATAGCCTCCGTAGTACATGTTTGGATCTTGAGGAGGAGCAGCAGCATAGCCATACTCATATCCTTGACCATATCCATAGTACCCACCATTCCACTGGTTTGGATCTGACTGAGGCTGAAAGCCATTGACACATCCAAAAGAAGGATAAGACCCGAGGAATTCACCAAAATTCCAACACATAGAAGACTAATGGGTTTTAGATTGGAAAAAATACCTGTTTGTTTGAAGTACTCCGGCCCCATGAAAGGCGAATATTTTGTCCACCCAACATACTTCCATTCAACACCCGCAATGCTTCTTCTGCGCAGCTCCTGATTCATCACAAGAACAGAATAAAATAACAGACTATTGCTAGATTTCATAGGCAATAAGCTGAATATTCAGCACCTTAGCTCACCTATCAGCAAATTGAACAAATCCACACCGCTTGCCTGCTGGTATCTTCACATGTACCAATTGCCCATACTGGCCAAAAACTTCTCTCAAATAACCATCCGTCACGTTGGAATCCAAATTACCAACAAATATCTGCATTGAAATATGTGAAGTCACAATGATGTAACCAGATTATTTTAACATGGACAATGTACAAAGTACCCACGGTTGTATTATTTGGATCACTGTCGTTTGAAGTCCCTTGAGCCAAAGCTGCATGTGAAAAATAAAGGTGTAATAAAAGAGCAACTAATAAGAGCATAGAATTTCCAAAACAAGAAAACCACAAGGAAAAGAGACTGCTGGATCCCTTCAGAAATCTAGAAACATTTCATAATCTATTGTTTATAACAACTAGAAGGTGCCGGAGATATACAAATGAAACAACTAATATTGTTCACAGTATACGTACAGAATGCAAGTATCATTAATTGTTCCTCAACTTACAAATAATTATTCAATGCCTATGTAGAAAAGTTAACTATCCAATAATCAACAGAGAGCAGACAGTAAAATCCATAAGGGTAGACACTAACAATTGATACATCAATAAAGCATCCTGAACAATCAGATGGACCATGCTTGATATTCACATAAGTTAAGCATACAGATAATATATCCATTAATCGCCATATCAAATCATAAAGTATAACATAAAACCCTTACAACTATAACATCTCTATAGGCGCAGAAGGAGGCCCATGACCACTTGGGGGTGTCACTAAGGGACATTGAAACAACAAAAGCTGAAGCCTTCACATCCCTCCATTAACAAGATTAAAGAACTGAATGCTCACACAGACTAACAGTGGTGCACTAGAGTTTATATACTCCTACGAAAATAAAGGAGTAAGAAGGTAAACTGGAAAAATAATAGTAGTGCCAAGCAAACCTTCATTACGAAAAAATGACAAGGACTACATAAAGGGTGACAATCATAAAAAACCTTCATTGCAGGTAAACTTTTTTTGCTTTCTAATAACTTTATAATTACACCCTAGTGGACTGAAATATAAAAACAGAAATGGCCAAAAGCCTTTCAAATTTAATTAGAAAAAGGGAAATGAGGGCTAAAGGGTCAAATAATCAGATCCAGCTAGAATGTAAAGGCATAGGGAAACAGTACATAAGGAATGTACATAAGAAAATACAAATGTAATTCTCCTGTATTACTCAATATAAAACTTAAGAAGAAAAAAAGGGTCTACTAGTGAACTTAAACATCACTGGACTTATAAATCTCTAACCAGAGAAGAAATAAAATGTAAGTTGACTGACAACTAATCCAATAGAACTGAAAATAGACTTTGAAAATGTAGCATAAGAGATGCCACGGAAATCTCAAAAAAGGATGAGACATTAACACAAACACTGACCTAAATGAGGGCACGGACTAAAGGGGTAACCAATTCAGCTGAAATCAGTTCCAGGCCCCAAGATGATAGAGCCTCCTGACACCCTGCTTTGACACAACAGGAGTTTTATAAGTTTACAAGTTTCAGTTTCAATAGCATTTATTGCGTCCAAAATCTTAAGGGAAGTACGGGAAGGAAATGACTTGGAAACTGCTGCTCAACTCTAGAGAATAACTGAAAGAATGAGAACTCAACATTGATATTAAGTATACTGCACTTCACATCAAGTTATTTCGGACATTAGCATAACAAATCTAAGACCTAAAACAGATTAAACCATAACACTAGCCATGAAATTCGAAGCAAATGCACTAAGATATGAGTAAAGCAAGAGATTCTTATAATCAACCAAATTAGGACAATAATGATCTCCCCTGGATTCCAGATGCAATGACCACATTCCAGACTCCTTAGTAAAAAACAACACTAGAATACATACCTTTAGGATATTGCTGGCCAACAACTGTCTTCTTGTTAGCAGCTGGCCCTATACGCATTGGCCTTGTTGAACAGAAAACACCTTGCATCTCTACCATGGCATGGTTATGTTCAGTTTCATCTCCAAACCTAACAAACCCATAACCCTTTGTACGTCCTGTGAGTCTATCAATTACAACCTTAGCACCCTTAACAGAGGGATAACGGGCCCTGAAGGTCTCTTGAAGCATGTAATCCGTAACATCAGCAGCCAAGTCTCCAACAAAAATAGTGAAGTCAGGGACATCATCACGCTTCTCACCCGAACCAAAGGACGCCCAGTTCAGCCTGAAGTTCTGTTCACCATTTGGCATGGCGGTACCATTGTATGTTTGCAGAATCCTTTCAGCAGCAGCACGAGAAGTGAATTCAATAAAGCCATAGCCCTCAACTTGACCAGTTTGCTTGTTACGGATGACCTTCACTGAAGCAACCTGAAATGTGAAATGCCATCAATGTAAAGAAGGAAAACAAGACAATCTGTAAACCTCCCGAACTGCCTACTATTTCAGCACAACAACAATAAGCAACACCTTAAATCAGAAAACCCAAAAAAGGAGCTTCGTATCTAGATACCTCTCCAGTGTGTGAAAAACAGCTCATGAGGTAATTCTCGTCCATCCAGTACTGCAGGTCACCGATCCACAGAGTCCGCACCTCATCGGCGCTGGCGGGTTGACCCATCTGTGGCTGTGGCTGCTGCTGCTGCTGCTGCTGCTGCTGAGCGGGCAACGGAACAGCAGGAGGCTGCGGGGCCCACATGGGTGGAGGCTGGCTCTGAGGCGGCATCATGTTCATGTTCATGTTCATCATCATGTAAGGCTGCTGCGGCTGTGCGGCTGGCGGAGGCTGCTGGTACTGAAACTGCTGCTGCGTCGGAGGAGCCATGGCTGGCGGCGGCGCCATCGGAGGCGGAACTACACCCGGTGCTGGCTGCTGCATCATCTTCAGATATAGGAAAAAATCTAAAAGGACTGAGTCTGAAACCCTAACCCTAGATAAGGTAAGGTCTGGGGATTGAAGAGAGAAGCGGAACGGGGAAAGAGACACTCCTTAATATCGGGCACGTAATCAGATTAGATTCGTACCGAAAATACCGTGATTGGTTCGACGTTTAGCAGAATACCATGGGCTCATAGGGATATTTTTGTAAATTCAGTCCACTGTGGACCCACCCAAAGTTTTTTTTTTTTTTTTTGGTGAAAAGCCCACCCAAAGTTAGCACCGCTGATCTCGCCCTATTTGAAAAATGAATGAAAAAAAAATAGTGCATTATGGGTATGGAGACAAAAGAAAAATTATAAAATACTAACTTTAATAATGTTGATTTTATTTAGTTGGATTAATAAAAATAATAAATAATTATAATTATTCATTAATAGCACATTCGATATTTATTAATTAATAAATTAATATTTTTAAATATTATTTAAAAAATAAAAAATAAATACCTTAACATTTTTTTTTATTGTAACAATAACTACAATCATCAATGAGGTTCATAACATTTTTTCCCCTTTTTCAGTTAAGTTGATTGCTGACCTATTTAATTATTTTTTAGTTATTTTGAAACTAATTTCTCTTTAAAATGACAATCACTTAAATAATTTAATAATAATTTTTTTAATAAAAAATTTTAAATTTGAATTATATAATATACAAATAAGATAAGTTAATAAATGAAAGAAAGCTACCTACCATTATACAATGCAAAATTAAAAGGAAAAAATTCTCTCTGAAATATCTTGTATCATTTGCACCTAAAATGGCACTTATTAATTTTAGAAGTTAACTAGTAACTTTTATAAAAGGCTTTTTTACCATGTATATTTAGAGTTACTCGGATAACTATTATACCTTCATAATATTAATTAGTATTTAAAAAACAAAAATTGATATTAATTTTACTATTAATATTGTGTGAATCACCAATGATTTGTCGATCGGAGTGAAAGGAATTTGATTTATTTAAATAAGGTTTCGAATTTGAGTTTTATGAATGGATGACAGATACTATGAGAGTTTTTTTTCAAATAGGATCCGACGCAATTCGATTCTGAAGCAATTCGATTCTGAATTAATTAGAATCCAATATGATTATCAGACACCAAAATATTAATAAAAAAATTAATATTATGTGAATAATTTAATCTAATTAATTAATTATAAATTTTTTTAATATATGCCTTTAACACTCAAATTAAGAACACCATTTTAACATTAGTTGTTATTGAAAAAGTGACACCAAACATTCTTCTTATTGAACAAGAGCAATTCTTGAGGTAAGGGAAGCGGATTGAACCCAGCCCTATTGGCCGGAAACACACACCAATTTCCAATCAGCCTTACAGGACAGGTGTGTAAAGCCAAACCTCTATTTAATTAATTGTCTAATTAAAAATGATATATATAGTATTGGTGATAAAATTAATATTAGTTTTTGTTATTTTTTATATCAATTAATATAAAATATATATATTAATTACACCCTTAACTTGTATTCTAAGAATACCGGTTAAATAAATCCATAAATTTTTAATTTTTAGTTTTTAATACTAATTAATATTAAAAAAATACAATAATTACATTATTAAAAACCCTTTGGCTAAATTTCATGATTGTTACATAAACAATGGTCTTCATCCAGTCTTGTAAGTTGGCATGTGGCAAAAGTAGATTAGAAGTTTGCATTATAGTCTAAACTAGTCAAGCTACACGAGATGAACCATTGATGGAGAAAGAGCTCTTAATATAGGGTCAATTTCTCCTAAAATTAGTTTTTTTTTTTTTTTTAATACGGCAAGTTAAACACAATTTATTTTATCTCATAATATTTATGTGTAACCTATGAAACACTTCAAGGGATTTATAGATTTCTATTCATTAGACTAATAGTAAATCTTCAAAAAAAAAAAATATTTTGATATGATTGTGTTTTATTTAGCTTATTTTATCAATTTATAGCTTTTCTCCTTTAGCAGCTAGTTAGATTGTTTAGAAACATAAGAGCCATGATCTTTTGGTTTGTAGTTTCTTGACCATTTAGGGATAAAAAGAAGACTCAGGACCAAAGTGATGCAGACTATATAGTTTATAGACCAGCCATGAAATTTAAGCCTTTTCAATTTTTCTCGTCCCTTAGCTAGTGAAGTCAGTGTATGAGTCTGGTAAGGTGTTTGAAATGACGCCAAAAAAACAGGTTGCGTTTTGAAATACTGCTTTCACCCTCTTGAATCTGAAACTTTGGAGGGTAAATTTTCAGCCCATTGCAGAGATGGGTAAGAAGTTTTAACCTTTTCCGATCTTCCTTACCCTTTCAATTAAGAGAATTTGTAGTTTTTCAATTGAAAATCAGAACCCCATATTCAAGTTTTATGCTTTCATTCTGTAGTTTACGGTATTTGGATGATGGAGTAAACTCTGCACTGTGTTGTTCTAGTTTTAGGGGAAATTTTTGGATAGAATTAGTCATCTTTTTGAGATCTCTGAGTTGTTTCGGTCAAGTTCATTGTGTAACTTGAATTGTTGCAGTTCTTGGTAGTTGGTGAAGAATTTGGTTAGATCTGATACTAGGGTTAGAATGGATTTGCATTTGAAGATTTTGTTTGATAGATTCCAGGAGCAGTTTGGTTCTGGTCCTGGACTTGGTCCCGGATCAGGGGCTTGTCTTATGAAGGTAGAAGGAATTTCTCCTAACTTTATCAAGTCTATATTTAGGGCTGCAGCTGCTCTGTATAGAACTGAGCCTTGGAAGAGATTCCACCCGGGGCATTTTTTTGGGGTCCGAGTTGGGAAGGATTCAGATTGGTCTGGCAAAAAATACCCTTTTCCATGTGCCCAGTTTATTGGAGGGGATGGTGGAGATGTTGGGTTCTATTTGTTTCGATCTGAAAACGATGCTAAAAGGATGACAGGCTCAAGGGAGACAGTTCGAGTTCCAAATGTCGAGCTTTTGAGAGTCACGTATGAGCTTGAGACATTGATGTTCCCTTCTAACCGTAAAATGATCAAGTCGTTTTCCTTGGAAGCATCAGGGAGTGATCGATTTCCTGTTGTTGATGTTGCTCGCTGCACAACTTCAGGTGATCTTCGGTTTAGGAGTCCAACATTTGAAGAGCTTAGGTTTGTGTATGCATTCATGAGAGCAATTTCTATGGTTCATCCGTTACTTCAGGTGGATAAAGAAGTTGGTCCACACTTGTCAGGTTTGATATGTTTTGAGCCATTTATTGAGACAGTTGATGTTCAGTGGCCTTCTGAAATGGCAAAGGGCAATGATCTTGTTGCAGTTACAATCTCACATCCTCCTGGTCAGGCATACGAGGATAAGGCAAGCTCGACAGCAAGCTCAACACCCACCAAATATGCGGAGCCACCTAAGGAGGAGTTCTTCATGGATGTAAGAGTAAACTCAAAATCCAGCTCTATGCAGTGTGCAATGTGTGAAAAAGACGTTAACGGAGACCAATCTCTTTGCTGTGGCCAGTGTCGAGCAGTGGTCTACTGTGGTTCTGTCTGTCAGAAGCAGCACTGGAAGGAATCACACAAAAGCATGTGTGGTCTATACAAAGCTATGATGGAAAGGGAAGAAGAGCTGGCGATGAAAATCTTCATGTTCCCTTGCTCTGCTGAACAACCTTGTAAATGGCTAGAATCCTTGGAAATCCATCAGAAAGGGATGTGGAGGAGAAAGTGTAATTGTTATTCTCACTGCCTCTTTGGTCTTCTTCCTGTTAAAGGTGGGTTGTGGGATTCATGGGGTGGGCTCAACGATGAGGAGTACCCCCGTGATTCACCTTTTCACAATCAGCTAACAAGCCCTATCCTTCTTTCTGGTTGGTCAGAGTACTACAACCTTCGGTCACTGCCATTGTCAAGCCCTGTTGCTGATATTCTTTCCCATCCTCTGACAGTTTATTACATATTAACAGCTCTCAGTATCAGTTCAAAGAACCTTTTACTCAAAGGAAAAGAGGTAATTCTCCACTACCTGGGGCCTGAAGGGGAGTTGGATTGGATGCCAGCATTTGCTGAGATCAGTCATTTGCTCAATGGATTAGGTAATATACAAATCGTAATGGTGGGACCTGAAGTGCCCACAAACTTATCAGGGACAACTTCAGGGATAAGCAGCAGAGTGAGGGTCAACCTTGTGAGGGGTTTCTATCAGGAGGAAGCCACCTACCTGCCTTCTCCCCATGCTGTAGTTGCATTGAACTGTGAACTGGATAGATATGCTAGTTGGGGTGGAGCTCTTGATCTGATCAAAGCCATGGGCATCCCAGCCTTCTTCACTGAGCAGTCAGAACTTACGTGTACAAATACTAAACAGGTCTTACGTAGTGCTGGACTGCATATCACCCACCCTGTGACACCCAACCCCTTCCGCTCCCCAGTCAAGAATCATGGATTTTCGAGCAATCTTCCTTCTTATTGTAATGGATTTGTGCTGGGAGTAAATACATGACTCAAGACTCTGTTGTCATGGAATACTGAACCTCAGTGCAAGGATCAATGGGTGAGAAGGCATTGGTTGACAGGCAATTTAGTAAGGTACTCAACTTCAAATACGCCTTTCTCTGATGTCAGAAGCTTTATGATTATTCTGTTTTATCACTGAATGAGGACTGCAACTTCTCAGTGCGAGCTATGGGATGCATCCCTCTTAGCCTTTTTTCTTACCCATTTTTTTACTTGTACCTAGCTTCGTTTCTTTGTAATGGTTTTTTTATGCACATTTATTGTCATGCCAAGTTCAGTTGGAATTTCTAACAGTTTTCATTGCAAAGCCTGTTGGTGAAATATCTAAGCTGAGATAGAACTTCAGTGACTCAAAACCAAGTTCTGTTTTATGTTGTATTCATGTTGCTTGTTCTGCTGTTGAATATTGATATGGACGCTGAAAAACTGAGAAAATGAACACAGGAGCCTGTGATGATTAACCTATCTTCACCACAATGAAAAGCTGCCTTCTGCTTCGCCAAGAAACAACCATCATATGCAGATATCCTGGCATGATAAGCGATCTGTGTTATATTCAATTACCTTTTTACATTGAGTTAATTATTGGAAAGGGGAATAGCATGTTTAATGTTGTACACAAGGCTAAGGTAGGGATACCTGATTCAATTGAGTTAAATCACTTCATCCGTATCATCTCACATATCAAAGAAATGAAGGGGGAAGGTCCGACCACATAGATTAGAAGTAAGGGGGTGTTTGGTTGGGGGGAAATTCCTCTCC
The DNA here is from genome assembly GCA_020521535.1 of Rubroshorea leprosula. Classification (NCBI taxonomy): domain Eukaryota; kingdom Viridiplantae; phylum Streptophyta; class Magnoliopsida; order Malvales; family Dipterocarpaceae; genus Rubroshorea; species Rubroshorea leprosula. The sequence continues at coordinate 1,827,858 of BPVZ01000044.1, forward strand.
AGCCCCCCCCCCTTCCCCTCCCCCCCAAAAGTTCTCTAAATTTTTTTTCCTTTACTAGGTTATATATATATATATATATTTTTGCCTATTAATATTACAATAAAATAAGGATAAAAGTGATATTTTTAATTTTTAATTTTTCTAATATAATCCTTAACTCATAAAGTTTTTTTTTTCTATTTCTTTTAAAAAGAAAAAGTTTTCTTATAACTTTTGTCATGTTCACTTAACAACTTTTCTTACTAGTTTTTCCTATATGAATTTCTTATCAAACATCACAAAGTTAATAACTCAACAAAATTTCACTATAAAATTTATCAACTTTTCATATAACAATATTAACTTTTTGTACAATACTTTCTTAATTACTTTCTCAATAAAATTGGCTATCTAACCAAATACTTTCTTAATCACTTCCTTGATAAAATTTTTTTAATAAAATCGACCTTCTAACCAAACAACCACTACAAGTGACATGAGAGAGAGTATTTGGTGTCAACGGGACATGTATCCTTGTCCAACCAAAACCAATCTAATATAACAAGAAATCAGCAAATTTGCTAAGAATGTTGATTTTGGTTTAACTGGTTGTGACGCACCTTTTTTTTTGGGGGGGGTGGGGAACATTTCTCGATTAACATATTTGGACAGCATTGCCTATTTTACACTCCAACTAACTAAAAAGAAGCCTTCCTAATAAATTAAAGTGGCCATTCTCACCCATCATGGTAAAAAATATCAAAACCTGGATATCATTTTTAATTCTAAACAATTCTATATAGGTAATAGATTTATCCATTGCCAAGTATGTCATTTTTTAATGGACCACCTTTCAATTTGCCCTTAGATTGCATCTTTACATCCATCATTTCCCATCAAGGTATAAGTCCTGGAAAGTTTGGAAATACCCAATCTTCTCACCACTTGGATATTGCCATTTTCCCATCAACCACAACTTGCCCACTTTGTGGCCTATAAAAGGATCAAGCTGCCTTCTCCTCCTCCACCTACCAAGCCACCTCCCACACCCATATCCTCTTCCTTCCCAAACACAGTCTCAACTTTCTCCCATAAACAATGGAGTACTCAACATTCCAGCTTTCTCCCTGGCACTATATGCTTGCATCTGCTTCCCTTTTCTCCCATCAATTCACCCCAGAAAACTATGTTCGTTGGACCCAAACTCCAGAATCTCATATTTTCTCTGCTGACCTCCCAGGTAATTTTCCAGGAAAAAAAAAAATCCCCTTTTCTTTCATTTCCCATTTTCTTTCTCATGTTTTGTGATATAATTTGGCTTCAATATGTTTGTCATGTCAGGTGTAAGTAAAAAGGAAATAAAAGTGGAAGTTGAGGATTCAATATATCTTATAATTAGGACTGAGGCCATTGATGAATCAACAAAGCCAGCCAAGAGCTTCATGAGAAAATTCCGGCTGCCGAGAATGGTGGATATCGACGGAATATCTGCCGGATACCAAGACGGGGTCTTGACCGTGACGGTGCCTAGGTCTCTGAGTAGAGGGTTCTATATTGACCCAGCAGATATTCCTGAGAGGCTAGAAGTTGTTGCCAGAGCCGCTTGAATTAGGAAATGCAGTGTTTGGTTGGTTAGTTATTTGGGCAGTATGAATTGGGATTCTGTACGAGGAAATTGTTTTATTACAGAAAAGCTGTGATTTTCCTGAGAATCAAAAGTCCAGGACCAAGATGATCAAATATGTACAATATAATCTTATTTTGAGATTGCAAATTGCATTATGTTTGGTAATCACTCTTATAGGTTGAGTATAATCAGAATTTGCTATGTACCCACCAAACAGGAGAAAGGAATCCTTCTGTGATTTTTCTTCTTATTATGACCTGTTTGGAAATGTCATCAATAAGAAATATGCTCTTGGGTACATTCATAAAAGCGTTTTAATTTAACTCACATCATCTTAGCATTGCGCTAGTTGCATGATGATATGCCTACACTAATTTTTTTTTTTTTTTGTTTTAAACATTTTGTCATGAAACCGGCTCAAACGTTACCCTGAGGAGGGACATAAACTTTACAAGCGTGGCTAGGCTAAAGTCACTTGACCCGAAGAGTCAGGTTCGATATATCTACACTAATTATTAAATAAAGGGTGACTTCTATAATATTGGAGACTTTTTCCTTACAATAATTTTTATTTTACATTTCAATACAATTTGAATTGTAAATCAAAAAACTAACAAAAAATATTCACTCTTTGCTTAAATCCCTTACCAATTCAAAATTCGAATATAAAATCCTTATCTTAAACTTTCAAATTCT
>BPVZ01000044.1:1853538-1888598 GCA_020521535.1 Rubroshorea leprosula
TTTTTTTTTTAATGTTTGTACAGAGTTTGATAAGATTCATTTGGATTCCACCATTCTTGAATGAATGGTGGATTTATAAATGGTAAGGTACAAGGTAAATTTTTAAATAATTTTAAATAATGCGAACTTAATGTTGAGGTAAGTTTTTTCAGTTATTTCTTTTGTTTATTTATAATTTCTACTAACTAATTTTTATTTTTGCTAATTGTCGTAGATACAAGTGTACACGCGTTTTTTTTTTGTTAGCTTAAAAGCAAATCATGCTATGGGTGATTTGCTGTGGGTTGTGGCCTACATTGTGTATAACGCATTTTTTTGTTATATGGTATTGGGCCTATTAGCTAGACAAGTTTTTTTTTTTTGGAAAAATAGGTTTTTTTTTTTATAAGCAGGTTTCTTTTGGACAAAGACTTTCTTTTGGACGTCTTTTGGACAGCTTTGAAGTATTTTGAGATGGCAATTGGACAGAACATGCAACTTGTGTTAAGGAAGAATGGTAATTTTCTAAGCTTTAGTAATAGCTTGTGATAATGTGATGCCATATAGGTACTTGATGAAATATATTATATTTTAATTCTAATTAGTATTCTGTTATTGGTTTTTTTTTTTTTCAATTGATTTTACTTATTTAATGTAGTTGATATGTTATGCAGTTTAAAGAACTTTTATTAACTTGACAGAAACCATGAGTTGCTTATGTCAAGTTGCAAATGCTTGCCAAGTATTAAAAAATCCTTGAGAGTACCCAATTAAGCCCATGAATTGTTAATTTGATGGATAAACCTAGACTTAATGTGTGAATTGTCAATGAGCACCTGCTCAATTCATTTGTGCTGTGTTAAAAAGAATATGTTCATTCGATGGAATAGTTTGAGGTGTTGTCATATTGTTCTTTTCAGTTATGCCACCTTGAACTTGCTATGGTTATTGTGTCACAACCTAGATATAACTTATTAACCTCTGTTTAGTATCTTGGTTTTTTGTAGGCTCCTGGATCATTATGAAATGTTGAGTTTCTGATGTTATTTTCCTTGTTGACAATTGAGAGATATTTTATTTTTGGGTTTTTTACAAATGAAGATATTTCAATATGAATTGTGATGATTGGCATTTTGTTGCTTGCACTATTGCATGATTATTGTAAAATATCATCTTATATTTTATATAATTGTATACTTTTTACTTAGTAGATGTTCTATTTTCATAGGCTCTCAACTTTGCATTTAAAGGTTACTTCTAAAGCTATTTTGGACACTCAAAAGAGAAATGGTTGTGTGAAGTGATTTGCTGGAAATGTGGCTTCAGGGAGTGCTGCTAGGGCAACTACATTGTTGTTGCTATATTATTTGGATTATGCACATACCAGGCTTGGCAATGATGTAATACAATGCTCAATTAATGGCCAATGACAATTCAAAAGGCTTTTGGATGTCACCATTGTTTCTAGGGTGTGTGCTTATCCCTTTGAGTCTTTGACACAGTTTGATGGCAAATGATTTTATCTATTTTTTTGACTTATGAAGTGTAATAGTTTATTAACTTTGTTATTATGGATATTTGGTTAAAATATTCAAATTATAAAATTAAAAGAAATGAATCACAGCATATGCTGGATATTTGGGTTGAGTCACAAATCGTAAGGCTCAATCTCAAAAAGACAAAAAAAAACCAAGGGATTAAGGTTAAAATCGATTAAAACCGAAATCGATGTTAATCGAACCGATTAATTTAGTAACCGAATTGAATAACCAAAATATTAATCGGTTCAATTTTTTTTTGTTATTTTATAAAACAAACAACCGATTAAAACCATCAATTTGGATTCAGTTCCAACCGAACCGAACCGATACCCACCCCTAGTTCCAATACTCAATATCTCACCAACTCAAGCATTTAAATAATTACGCATTAAATAATATTCTACTAGTAGTAGTGGTAAAAAAAGGTTTTTTTTTTTCTTTTCTCAATTTTAGCCGTCATGGTAAAGAAAGTTCGAAAGAGAAGCATTAATGACCGAGAATGACATACATCCTATACGTATTCCTCACTTTTTTGTTCTTTCGGCCTATATTGTCCACAATGCTTCTTCTTTTTTTTTTTTTAATTGAAGAACACATTTTTGTACACATTATATAACTTTAAAAAAAAAAAAAATTTTGCAGTCACTGAAGAGAGGACAGACCAATAATTCAGGGCCTTCCCCCGCAGATTATCGCAATTTGGGATATGAAAGATTTTCGCCAAAGCAGTTTTATACAAAAGAAATTAAGCCAGAGTTAAAACAACTCGGATCCGTGGCGCAATGGTAGCGCGTCTGACTCCAGATCAGAAGGTTGCGTGTTCGATTCACGTCGGGTTCAATTCCCCCGATCTCATTTGGATCCTTTTTCTTTTCCTTTTTCTTTCAAAACGACAATTTCCATCGTCTTTTCAGTTACGCAAATCACTACCGTCCATCGAAGATCCAACGGCTACGCTCATTCTCGAATCTGACTTTGGCAATTGAGCTTGGTGCAGGCATACTTCCATTCAACAAACTCCCTCCACAAACAAAAACTCTGAAGCAAACGAATACTCCTCCGCGCACAGCTCTGCTCCGCCTCGGCCTTCTGCGACTCGTCTTCTCCCCCTAATTCCTCCACTTGTAAGGTTAGAGCTGGCCTCGATCAACCTGGCTTTGTTCAATCATTTCTTTCTTTCTTTATTGGTTTGGTTTCTTTCTTTCTTTGTTATGTTTTTGTTTTTTTAACAGAATTACAAATCGAGGGTGAGGGATTCAACCCTTAACCCAATAGTCAAAAAATGTATTTTACGAGTTGACTTACAGTTATTACGCCTAAGTGCTTATTGGTTGGGTTTCTTAATTCTTGTTCTGCAATTTTTTATTATATATGTTGCTTGTTCTTTATTTTGATCCATCATCCTGCTTTGTTAACGATTAGAGCGCTTTTCCCCTTAACCATAGCTTTTTAATAAATTGTTAGGTTTAGTTGACTTGCTTTTGGAGTACATTTGTTTATGTTTCTTTATTCAAACGTGTCCTAAGGGAAAATGGATTCTTCTCCCCTCTTCGCACTGCACTTATCTTCCCTTCAAGCCTTATTGGAGCATGAGTGAAGAAGAAATCAAGCTTTCCTCTTTTTTTTTTTTTTAAATGATACTAATTGATATATGATACAACTTAACAACTTATATAACATATTTATTAAAAAATAATAAAAAATAAAAAATAAAAAATATAATCATGTATACAACATATAAAAACATATGAAATTAATTATATTTATATTATATTTTAATAATTAAATTAAGTAAATATTAAAAAATATATTAAATTAAAAAATGTGTCATTCATTTTCTTTTCCTAAGTTATTAAGCTTTTCTTTTTTCGTCTTTTTTTTTAACTTTTCTTAATTATATCTACTTTGTGTAGAACTCAAACTTTTACCAAAATAAGTAAATATATGTCTAGATTAATTAATAGAGATTAATATTTATTAGTTAAATTTAGAAAAAAAATAAAAACTATTTTAATAAAACATTATGAAAAAATGTTAAAATAGTCTCATTTTTATTTTAAAAGTTAAGATATTTTACTTTTTAAAAGAATTAACTAAATTAACGTAATCTTAGTGTATTTTTCACTTAATTTTTTTAGGTATGACTTATAAATATTTTTTTATAATAAATAAATTAAAAAATAAAAATTTACCTTAAGATTATCTTACTGTGATTTATTTTCATGTTTCAGAGCTTGATCGTGAAAGGGATGGAAGCTCGGGTTGGAATGTTGAAGAAAAATAACAAAGTTAGATGTAATTGCACAATTCAACAAAAGGAGGGACCAAATGTGCAAAAGAGGAAAATATTTGCAGATTTGGGGTGTAATTTCATGCTAAACCCAACAATATTCATAGTCCTGGTCCCACAAATCATCCCAAACCCACCAAGCCATTTCATTCAGCCGACCTAACAAAAAGTGTAACATGAGCCCACCAACCCAACACATTTAAAAATGGCCTACCCCATTTTGACCAACTCCAAAAACCGTGGAAACGGGAGCTTCCCCTTTTCAATATGATTTGATCATCTCCAATTTCCAAGTCCTTTCTCTTGTATTTGTTAGTTTTTGATTACAATGTTTGAAGTTAATTCGCTTACTATGATGGAGCCAAAACTACCAGCACAAACAAAGAAATATCAGTTTCTTCCTACAACTTGAAAAAAAAAAAGTCACAAATATCCAATCAAAGATAATTGCTTTGTGTTTCAAATGGTAACAGAATCCAATGGCAGATTGCACAGAACTCTTTGCCGTGATTGTCTTTTTTCACAGACATTTCATCAAACAGCTGAAACACATGCAGCTGGTACGTACAAAAGTCAGTTCCAACGTCTCAGCAGCTACATGTAATGAAATTGACAACCAAGTGTAAACATGAGAAATTTTCTATGATTTGTTTTATTAAATGTCATATGCTTGGTTCATTATTATTATTATTATTATTATTTGTATATAAAACAATACTTAAACATTGATTAATTTAAACCAAACTTTCGGACGTAAAGTGATTCTTTCCCAAACCTTAAAATATTTGGATTATTTGATCGATTTTCAAACCCTATCAATGCCTTAGGAAAATCCCTTTTTTCCCAAATTGTAAATTGTTAAAAAAAAAAAAAAGAACTAATTTATAGACTCTAGGCCTGGACATTATTATTAAGTCATTTTTAAGATGATCATGGACCAAGTCAGGTGGTTCTTCAATTACATGAAACCCATTCTCTAAATGGTAGAAACCCAAGGCCATGTAATCAGAACAGTAATGTGCTTCTCGGAATACATGTTGTATTTCGCATATCCAATCACGTTTTCATGCATTCCCTGCATTTTCGCACGAGGCTCGATAATGCTTGGATCATTATTTATGAAACCTAAATCAAGAGCTTATTATTTAAGACATTAAAAAGTATCATTTCTACTCTTGGATAGCACGTTTACAAAATTGTTTGCCTTCCATTGTGATCATTTTCCTTACCTTGCTACTTCAAAGGTGCAGGTAAATATGTACACCCAATCCAGATACAAATTACAACGGCTGTGGATCCTTAACCTATTGCAGTCCCGTCAGATGAGTGCAGATGAGCTTGGGAAAGTCCATGCACCTTCCATTTTGTGCACATCTAACTAAACTACATTCTCTTCTCCCCTACAAAAGCTAAGATTCCTCAATGCAAGGGAACTCTGGAACTTCAGGGTCAGTCAGTTGATTAAAAGAACTGTGTGCAAAAGTTCAAGCTAGGATTTTCTTGTGATGGAGGAAAGTCTCCCCATGTGTTGTGCTCCATATGCAATTGTAGAAGCAACTGTCGTTGTAGCTACTAACCAGCTGCAGCAAGAACAGAAACAAGTTGACAATTTTTGAAGAAAGTTCAATTTTAATCACACCACAGGATAGCCAAGTACCTCAAGTATGTGATGTATGATTGAGTTTCTGGTGTTCCAAATTCTGGTTGAAGGAGAGCTGCGGCGACTAAAACCAACTGGAATACTGTATTAACCTGACAAAGTTTGTTGACCTTATAAGGAACTTCAAAAATTCTAATACAAATTAACTCTACTAGATTCCATTCTTCCTAAACCAAGGGTATTAACCATACCTCAAATATAAAAAATAAACCTGAAAAAAGCAAACATAATCATGTGGAGAAGAAAGAATGTCACCTTGCTAATAAAGAGAGGCTCAACCTTCTGCGGACGAGTTCCATCAAGATTAAAGAAATCAGACCAGCTTTTCCACTGAATCAAAAAATTTAACAAACATGAAATATTAGATAAGCCAAATCACTGACTAAAGCTTGCCAACCTGAAGAAACAACTGGGACAAAAATACACCATAATCAAGTTCAAGTCAAGCCACTTCACCTGCCAACCCAAGCTACTGGCTCTCATGTATACTGCACCCCCAACAAGGGTAGCATCTCGTAACACAACGATTCCAACAAGTCCCGCTTTACAACAGAGAAAACTGAATGAGGTTAGTTTTGCATGCATGTATAGCTAAAATAGTTAGCTGTAAGATCTGACTGCAAGTATTAGCTACAACAATATATGCAGAGCTTCTTACTATCTTCCATCTGTCATCACTGCCCATATTAAGTCTACCTCTCAAACATAATACAGATAGAGGATATATCTACAAGAACACAACTCTAGGAACAGAGGTGAAGCAGAACATTTGAAAATTTTAGGATCCCAAGGCAAAATTAAAAACCACAAACAGCACTAGAGATTCAGTGCTCTAGAGAAGAAAAGGAAGAATAACAAAAAATAATACTCTTGAGGGAGATACGTCAAAAATTGCTATAATTATCAACAGTAATTGATAGGAGAAGACTGGAATTTCCTGCTAACGAATAGAGTAAGGGTAATGCTGTTCACTTATCAATATACCAGTTGCATAAATCTACAAAAAGCCAGACTACTCACGATGCAAAAGATCATTATGCACCATTGACAAAGCAACACATCCAATAAGAACCTGTATCAAGAAGTAAGAGAATAAACTACCAAACAAAACTCTCCAGTCTGCAGTGATTATTGGATTTAGGTTGAATGCATCAGATAAATGGCTTTACCTTGTCAGCAAGAGGATCAAGATAGGAACCCACCACGGAATTGATTTTCATCTTCCTTGCTGCATATCCATCCAGCTAGACATTGAAACAAAAACCAAAAAATTTGTTTGAATTCCAGACTTTTTGATTCATCATGGAGAAGTACAATAACATCCATACCCAGTCAGTTGCCCCAGAGAGAGCCAACCCCACAAATGCAGAAGAATACATCCCATTTGTGATCATCCTGCATAAAAGCCAACAATCAACCTCCATCTTCATTGCATAGCATTTTCGAGAAAATCAAGTGCAAAAAGAAGGTTTGATGGCAAAAATTAAGGTTTACAGTATGGTACAACAAATTTCTTTTTGGATTACAGTCAGGAATCGAATCTGAGAAGAAATTCATCAAATAACACAAGTTGCTTTGATGGATTAAAGGAACAACATTTCAAACTAATTCTTAGAACAAACTACATATGGAAAAATAAAAACAAAGTAACAAACAAAGAAGCCCTTGGATATAAAAAATGAATAAAACTTACCATCCCAGGAAAGGACCAGAAACCAATCGACCGAATGAAATCAAATTCGGTAAATTCACATAGCTCTCCACAACACCCAATCTCGCACTAACATCCTCTTCCTTGGGCAGCACTCCACCCAAAACTACCGGGTTCGAAACCACCGACCCAAATTCTAGCTTAACCGGAAACCTAGTCCGTCCCCTAATCAAATCAAGGTTCAAAGCCTGGACCCTCCTGAAGACGACCCCATTCCCCCACAGAGGAGTGGCGGACTGCGAGAGCTTCCACGGAGGAGAAGAGAGAAAGAGAGGACCTTGAAACGGAGCCATCCATTTTGTGAGAAAAGGAGACGAAGACAACCGACTGTGGAAGAAAGGAGAGGGTAGCGGTGGAATTACAGAGCCGGCGGTGAGGGTGATGGTGGGTGTTGTACAAGTGAGGAAAGTCTTGGTCTTTGCAGCATTATTGGTGATTAAGGTTCTCAAGGATCTGGAGATCGCCATTGACGTTAATAAAGCATAGCTTTCCTCCCACCCTCCCCTCCCCTCCCTAATTTTCCGAGTGTTTTCTTAGTGGGGAATGATTTTTCTACAACTTTTTGTCAAGTTTTTTTTTTTTTTTTTTTTAATTTTTTTAAGTTAGCGTGCCATTAAAATTAAAATGATTCTTTTCTTTAATTTATATAAAATTTATGATATTAATTATATTTATTTATTTAATAAATAGTGAAATTTCTTTTTAAAATATGGAAAAAATAAAGAATATCCCTTAACACCACTCTTATTTTAGTTTTGGGTTTTGCGAGGGTTTTTGGTTAGGGGAGACTATGGTAGGCTGGGCTATTCTTGAGGCCTTAGATATGATCAAGTCGAGCCGAACCCAGAGACTACTGGGTTTGGATTTTGGGTTTTTTATTTTTTAACTTTTCTCTTCTACATTCCATATTACACCAAATTATAAAATAAAATCTCAATTTCTTCTCATCTAATGATCTTCATTGTGCCCAAGGTGACAAGGGATTTAGAGAAAAGTAAAAGACCATCTCTCTCATGTAGCCTATCATTATCAAATGTAAAAAAAAAAAAAATGGTATATGTACCGGACCTACAGGTCCATGTTGGTGGTGCGATGTCAAAATAGGAATGCCCCAAAAGCCTAGAATACCTAACACGAATTTGCAGATCCGCCAGTGATTTACCGTGATCTCAAAGCATCAAACATACTGTTAGATGCTGATTTCAATCCCAGACTCTCTGATTTTGGCCTTGCCAGGTTAGGCCCAACTGAAGACAAGGACCATGCATCAAGAAGTGTAATGGGGACCTATTGTTACTGTGCTTCTGAGTCTGCAATGGCGGGTAAACTGACAACAGTCTCATGTGTACAGTTTTGGAGTTATGTTTCTGGAGACAATCTCTGGTAGAAGAGCTATTGACTCTGGATGGCCAACCGAAGAGCAACACCTGAGTGCTTGGATATGTTCATAGAATTGGAGCAATATAACTCCTACTTTCACTTACATATTATATGATAATAATCAATATGTGCCTGAAGTAATAGTGACTCTGTGAGGATTGGATGAAATGAAGTGATTGCATGATTGAAATCAATATCATTATATCTTGCAGGCAGAACACTTGTTCTAGGATAAGCAGAAATTCAAGATGATGGCAGATTCACTCATTTTAGAGAGTACCCCTTTAAGGGTTTTTATAAAGGCCTTGCAGTTGCAGCAATGTGTCTCCAAGAGCAAGCTGAAACCAGGACTTTGATTGGAGACGTACTAACAGCTCTTGAATTTCTGGCAATGTCAAAAGATCACAAGAAATGGTAGTAAAAGCAGAAAGTACCAAAGAAGATCTTGAGCTGTTGAACTGTACCAAAGTTCCTCTTCTAGGTTTGTGAATCTGCTAGTAGTGTTTATATCATATTAAGATATTATAGTTTTGATGTATATAATCATTGTTAGGTCAGAACTTCTCGTTTACAGCAATTCATGTAAAGATCTTTTAATGGAAGTCTTGACACTAAATTAACAGGATATATAAACTGGCCATTGCTACACCTATTTGAAGGTTTCATTTCCAGCAACAATTGGAACATCAAACATCTAATTTCACCCAGGAAAGATAATGACTTGGTATGTACCAAAAAAGATAATGACTTGGTAAAGCTGAATGAAGAGGCTTTTGCAGAAACAAGAATATTTATGCAGTAGTCCATAAAAGCAACATCAAACTTCTAATTTCATCCATGAAAGATAATTTCTGGTGCTCTCCCTGACAAATTTTGAAGCAGCTGCAAATATGACAGAAAAGCTGAATTGTTGAAAATGGAGACCTGATCAAGGGTGGGGAGCACTTGGCTCAGAAAGATCACTAAAAATGGAAATTGTTCTGATCATTTTTAAGGATCCTGTAATGGAACCCAGGAATACCATTGAGCTGATTGCTGTCTGCAACTTCCACAGCAGAACACATGCTCGGTAAAAACCCTGTGCCGGCTCTCTGCTTCTTCCTTCTCCAGCTCATCATCGAGAACCAGAGACCTGCATGCCTTCTTGACTGACCACTGCAGGAAGTTACATCCACAAGAAGTCCATGAGCCTTTCCGGAGGAGCTCCCTCTTGTGTCGATCTCAAGCTTGGCGAAGTACTCAATCTCTTTCCTCACAAGTGATCCTACAGTTCCCCTTGTACCTATTGCAACAGGAGCACTTGCAGCCATTTTACTTCTTCTTTCAGGGGAAAAACTGGGATCTTCTGATGCTGGCTTTATACTGGGATTCAGGGGATGAAAGAGGCTTGTAAATGAAGAAAGGGTGGAGATGATTGCTTTGAATTTTGGGAACCTGACTTTGGCCTTAATAAAGCAGCTCTTGTTATCCTTACCCTTTCTTTATTAAAGTGGACAGCAAGATGAGGGGAATTTGGAGGTCTCAAAACCTTGACACGACGTGGGGAGGAGCTTTGGTAAAAAGAGGCTATCCTTGTTAACAAAACATCATTAGAACTACCAAAAAAATAACAGTGGATAGCGTGAGTTTATGCATAATTTAAGCGTTTCTTTGGATTAGGCATATTGTTGATTTGTCTTAGTGTTTGTAATGAAATGAAAGCCCTACATCTTTTATGGATTAAATTTTCTTTTCCTGCGCTGTGATCATTCAAGCCATTTCAAAGACTTTCTTTTGCAAAATTTAAGCTGCAAATCTTACTTTATTAATAGGATTACATTAATACAATTTTTGCTCTTACATCATGTTGATGATTTCTTCGCTTACCTAATTCTCTCTCTACTCAATAAGTTTACAAGCTTTTATCTATCGAGACTTTTTTTTCCCCCTTCTGTTTGCAATGAATGCCTTATATCTTTTTTCAATTAATTTTTTTTTATTGTGTTTTGATCATTTAAGCCATTTTAAAATTTTACTTTTATAAAATTTAAGTTGCAAACCTTTCTTTATTAATATGATTACATCAATAGGTTCTCACTCTTAGGTCATGTTGATGATTGTTTCCCTTTTCTTAAATCTCTTGTTGCTTGGTAAATTTGCAAGCTCTTCTTTATTGAGAATTTCTTAGAAATAGATGCTAATGCATGAAAATAAAACCCTAAAATAACCTTTTAAAGGGATTGTTTAACTTGGGTGGATTTTTGGGGTTATTAGGTATGAGGCCTTGTTTATGTTCTCCTTTGGAAGTGAATGATGAGGAGTGCACATTATGCGGGTTCAATCGATTAAGCTCTCAAAGGGTGGTGGCAGAAATCATTTCTTCATTTTTGTATTGGTAAATTAAAAGAATTTCTTTGTTCCAAACTAGTCCTTAGTCCTAACGCTTTCAGCTGTCCAATAAGGTTTAGCCCGTGTGCTCCATGGACTATGAATGTCTGGCCACTATTGCAACTTAGAAATGGGCAATAGGAGAAAAAGATATGGTAAATTCGCATCAAACATTGATTTCAATCTTGTTGAGCCCAGGCTCATAGTAAGTGTTTCACGCCAGTAACATAAAATGGTTCTTCAGTTTTCACACCCTCATAACAAGGTTTCCACCAAGTGTCCCCCTACCCCATTACCCAGCCTCTCCCCCACGTGCTCAAAACCACTTGTCCTAGTCAATAGGGAAAAAAGACATTGATTTCAATCTTAATATAAGGGCCCAGACATGGAATGATAAAGCTAAAGCAAAATCAATCATGATCAGAAATCGATCTTTTTTGCGTGGAATGATCAATCAGTGAAAAAGCAATGTTATTTCTGATCTGAAGGCATAACAAGCGGGAAGAAGGGCTTGATTTCCGACAAAATAACACTTCCAGAAGACAATTCAACAAGATCTCAAAAATAAAAAGACTATCGTTATCCTGTCAAAGAGATGCTTCCATAATAAAAATCTAAAAATTTCAGGTTTAAACTTTGCAACAAGAATTTATGAACGAAGACCGTAACTCTGCTGAATATGCGCGAATGAGAGCGAAAAATCCAGCACAAGTAAAGAAGTTCAAATCTATACATATCAGATTCCCACGTCCGCCCCACTGGCCTTCACCCTTGGTGTAAGTGGGGATTTATCTCTTGTGAACGTGTATTCAAACTCCACATATCCCATTCCCCCTTCTCCCTAATTGCCATATTCAAAAAAAGAAAAAAAATCTATACATATCTATCAATTTGAAAAATGTAAATATGTACACCACGTTCATGTAATAAAGAACAGAGTAAATTTTCTTTTTCTTCTTATAGCCTCAAAATTGGATGATACCTCTTAGCGATTATTCGATTCTATACTCATCTATACTCTTATTTCCTATTTCTTTTGGGTGTTTTGATTGCGAGTGTCTGTATAAAATTGTTAGCGAACGGGCTATTTTATTTTGGGAAGATGACATGAGTATCTCAGCTTCCGATGTGATGCAAGAGCATTTTGCACGGCAACATCCACCGATGCACCTTCCCGGAACAACGAGTCGTATAATTGACAGACAAATCGTGACAATTCTTCTTCTTCATTGTCCCAAAAGCTTGTAGAACGATCTCCGTTTTTCTCAGTTTCACTATCTTCCCAGTCACTCGCTGGACTGGTAAGTTCAACTTCTTCATCCTCTGCCTCTTCCTCACCAATCTCGAACCTTCCGTTTTCTAGAACATTGAAATCCCCTGATCCAGGGTATGAAGTCAGAGACGTTTCTTGTGGTTCAGTGGAAGGACAGATAACAGCTTTGGCTCCAGAGTGCAAAAAAGCCTTGATTAAATTCGGTGTAGGCCCGTAGGTTCCTGTGCATAATATGATCCTATCCCTCCAAGCTCCAACCTAGCATGGTGCAAGGCATAAATAAAGCATCAGCAGCATAAAATAAAATGCTGACAGAAACAAAAACCAGTTGATCAAATGAAAGCGGAGGGCATACCATCCAGCGAACATCATCAGGTGTCATGTGCACGGATGGGACTGTTCTGCGGAACATATAAGCTCCAATTTCTTGATCATCTTCCATGACCTGTAAGAGATATCATGAGAATCACATTATATTTCTTTTACCAACTTCCAACCAATAACTAAAAAACAATTCTGAAAATAAAGATGGACAGTAAGGATTGCATACTTGAGTCTGACGTCCTATATAGCGGTGAATAACATTTCCAAGTTGAAAATATGGTCTAAAACGAACTAAATCAGCAATACTTGACACATTGGCGAAATTCAATGTATTCCTCCTACTGCGACTCATGGTAACTGATGACATGCTAATCTTGACATTTTGCAGGAACTTAACAGCAAGTTCTCCAGGTTCAGCAACCACAAATACATCATTCTGCCAACTACAGAAATAGGCACCTAGCTTGTTAGAGTAGGACAAAATCTGGAAACAAAAGGAAAACAGAAAGGATTTAAGACCTTAATATTGAGCCAACTGTGTCATTCTGCAGTGCCAAATGTATAATGCCAACTTGGGGTAGATTTTGTAACTTCTCATGAATAGACCGGACATGTAAAGAAAGCTGTTTGCGACCAGGAGGTGATTTTGGCTTTGGGGGTGACGTAGCTGTCTTTCCAGATTGTAAGCCATCCAAGCTTAAAGGTGGGACCAAGTCAATGCCGCCAAGTCTGTGTGAACCAATGTCAGGACTGAATAGCAGCGGGCTTGAGGGGAAACTTCCGGTGATTGGAGGGGATGTAAATGGTGTTGGAAATGCTGTTCCAGGTGTCATCTTTGAGATGCCAGATGTCCTATGCATAAGAGATAATCTTATTCCTTGGTTTGCACAAAATGATTCTAGTGCTCGGGCATGGTGCACAGCTCTTCCAGAATCAGGGCTATGTAAAGCTTCAACTAGCAGTACATTACGCCTCCAACCCAATGAAGGACTACTCTCATCTATATCAAAGAAATTTTGAGGTTCAGCTAAAGCATCCAAGAATAATTTTTAGAAAACACTGAAGGGTTGTGATGGAGATTACCTGCATTTAATGCCTTTGACGTGGCAAAGGGATGGGATTTCAAATTCTGTGTCCACTTCTCATCATTTGCAAAGGGTAGAAGAAGCCTTTCACAAACATTCTTGAATGCCTCAGAAGTGTTTTTAATGTATTCCTCAAAAGTAGCTTCCAACTTCAGCCAGACTGTTGGATCAGTCTCATCCAGCTCCATATCACAACGTTCATCAACTGCAAGAGCAACCACATAGAAAAAGAGAATGCTAATTGTTTCAACAAAGAAAATAAATTCCTAGATTAAATAAGGATGATTGGTGTAAAGAATATTATCCAGAGACCTCCAATGTTAAATGAAGGTCTTCTAAGCTCTAATTATCATGCTTACATGGAAAACCATAAATACTCTGAAGTCTATTACCTGGATTAAACCGAAAATATTGGATCCCAGGAAGCATTGGTAACAATGTGCTCACAGCTTCCTCCACTCTGTCCACACTGCATGCACTCTCAATCAGCACTTGGCCGGTATCTAGATAACGCCAACCACCTCTTCGTACCTAGAATTAGATATAGTTGTGACTAAAAGATAGAAGGATGATATGATCTAATAAAGAGAAGTTAAGTTGAAACAGGAGACACTATTTGTTGCCATCTAATACATGTACAAGATAAAAAAGAAAACAAAAAAACCCAACAAATTTAGTTTATAATTTTGTCTATATAAAGAAGCATCTCAGAAGTTTTTCTTTACTGCATATGCTAGAAAAGAAGAGCAGGATGTTACCTTTGTGGGAACAGAGCCACACCCAAGAGAAACCAAGCAGTCGATTTTTGCATCAGGCCACAAAAGTTGTGCTTCTCTGATGGCAACGATGGTAGGATTGTTTGCCACTATAGCACCATCTTGCCAGCGGAATACATCTACGGAAATTACTGAAAGGGTAAATAAATTTAACAAAAAGGGAAAGAAGCCTGTATGCTCCAAGTCTTCCTGAACAAAAGTGCAAACCTAAAGAAGCACAAGAAGAAAGGGCCAAAAAAGAAAAAGAAAGCAGAACAAGTACCATCTGAGAAATCATCAAGATAATATGGTGCCGCAGATGATGCTCTTATAGCTTGCCAGATTTGATGTTTACAACTTCCAATAAAAGCACTTCGTTTGTAACCAACCTGAGCACCTGTAGTAGGGGATCCTAGCACAGTGATTCCTGAATTTTCAGATATTGCAAAGGACACTTCTGGCGTTCCCACAGGGTACTGAACATTAAGACAACAACATATAGATAAAACTATACACAGCATACCAAGAACTTATCATAATGTGCTCAATGGTCATGTTATAATAATGGGTAAACAGTAAAAAAAGAGTCTTACTGTCCTAGCATCCAACCTGATAGTTGCGGAATATAAAAGGCTGAGCTGGCATCACGCTCACCAAAGTTGATACAACAAACACTTTGGGAATGTTTTTCACTGCTGACTCTATTAACAGGTCCCCATCCTCGTCAGCACACATTTCCTTTAGCAATCTCTCAAACTGATCCGCACTGTGCTGCAAGATGATATGTTGTATTGTCTCATCCAAGGCAAGAGATATTTTAAAAGGTAAAACTTTGTAGCCCTATTTGAAGTAGTCAATCTGTTTTTGAAAATATCTATACTGAGAAAATTTAAAACAGATGAGATAATCATATTTGTATTACCTACAACAATTCGGCAAATATTTATAGAATATGCAACCCTTAAATAAATGAAAATACAGCACACCCATAGAAAGATCCCATAAAACGATGAGACTTAAGGCATTCTCTTTTCTCAAGAATTCAAGGAAATCATAAAAGCTGGTCTGCTGGTACTTAAAAAGAAAAGTAAAAAAGCAAACATCCATATACATCTAAATGAATGAATATCATATAGAAGATGAATGCAGTAATACATACCTTAGATCCGTGTACAACAACTCTAAAACTTTGTGATGAACTTTTGTAAAGCTGATCCAACTTTTCCCTCCAAGTTGCAGCTTCATTGTCCTTTGGCACAGATTCAGCAAAAACAAGTTTTCCTACACAATTATTATAGTAGAATAGGATTTATAAAGTTGAGCCAAAAATACAGTTGTCAAACAGGATCTTTTCAAGCAGTGAACTCACCAAGATTTTTGTATATTTCTTCACATTGATCCAAGGTCATTAGCTTAACACCGAGTGCAATAGCGAGCATGCCACCAGTTGATGTGCCACATATAAGGTCAAACAACTCATGTATCCGCTTTCCAGTCCCCTTCTCAATTTCTTTAAGGAGCTGCACAGTGGCCAGACCTTTCATACCACCTCCGTCCATTGAGAGTATACGTAGCCCTTGTTTTGGAACCTGTCTCCCTCTTATAGCACGTCGCAAAGTTTCATTTTCCCCTACAAAGTCAGATAGCAAGAGAACTGTTATATTCCAATTTAAACAATTTGTAAACATAGTGAAAGAAGAATGTCAAGAAACATACCAAGAATAGCAAGAGCCCGGGCTGCAGCTTTGCTTACACCTTGTTCAGGTGCAACAGTCAAGCGCATTAGAAGTTCTCTTAAACTTTCAGAAGTGACCATGATACGGCGATTCTCTAGGCAGAAGGCTAAATTCCCAACTGCTAATAAAGCCAACCTTTGCACCTGATGAAAATTAAAGCCTTAAAAATAATGACCATGAAATATCAGAGATAAAATAAAATGTACAATTCAAACATGGAAATGAAGTACTTGCCTCAGGGCTTTTATGGGCACATAATAATTTTAATGATCTAAAAATGTCCTTAGTCAGCATCTTCTGAGCAACAATATCAGATGCAAAAGCCAATGTTACAACAACTTGCAACACAGAAACCAGTTCTTCTTGGGAAAATGTCTTCAGCACAGTTTCAATACGTTGCATGATGTCACATTTCATCAATTGCAATGCTACAGAAATGTCTCCAGCAAGAGCCGATAGAGCAGAGCATGCTTGTTCAACCTGATATAAACCAGAACTGTAAAGACAATGCCTAAATGAAACAGATGCACAAGTTAGGTTTTGCCCATAGTTGTTATTATTACTAACATACCACATGGCGATCATCACTACTCATCATGCTTATGAGCTGCCGCACTGCATTCTCATCTTTACCAACAACTACACGGTTCCCTTGGTCTTGCATAATCTTTGCCAGAGCAGAAGCTAGCAAGGGGTGATGACAAGAGGAAAAACGAAATATGAGTGAGAAGAAGGCACTTAGCTTGTGTCTAGATGTCCCAAAATATGAACTATTCTCCATCTGCGACCACCACACAATGAAATAGTTTAGCTTATGTAGTTGTTACTTAAAAACATAGGCCAATAACAGCTGACAGTATTATTGACCAGTACCTCTATTTGCACAGTTATAGACCTTAGATTTTCATCAGCCACAATCCTGATATTTGCAAGAGATAAATGACGAAGCTTGTCCAGCAGCAAAATGTCAGGAAGAAATTCGAGAGGGTTACCAAATAGTCTAAGAATCTGTAATTCAGCCATAGCCCTGGCATCCAACTGGAGGAAAAATTAGACCAGAAGAAAATCACAGATCTACAAGCCTAGAAAAATGTTGATTGTCAACAAAGTGACCTGAAATCAAGAAGAGGCCGAACAAGTCTGTTATGTTCCAATGACAATTCCACCAGTTTGGCACACTGTCTCAGTTCCACTGCTTATAAGTTACAACACCCCACAAAAATACAGCACATGGATTAATGGAAGATGAACGGGCCAGAGAATATAATTTTTCTTCTTCAAAGGAACTTGGAAATGATTATATAAGTTTTCAAATTATAAATGAGACACAAATCAAGGCTCACCAGGAACTGAAACCAGCATGTTATTGTCAGCAGTGAGTACTTTCAAGTTTTTCACCTGACCAAGCTCAGGCGGCAGAGCTGATAGCTTATTGTTATCAAGGTACAGTTTCTCAAGAACTGGTAATTGAGTTACCTCAACTGGCAATACCTGTGTTCAAAAAGTACTTAACTAGAGAATAGTGATATCAAACAACTAGCTCCAATCACAAGCAAATTGGTAAAAAGACAAAAATAGAGGAAATGATAGTGCATTCACCTTAAAACACCTTGACAAAAATCAGAACCAGAAAAGAAAGAACACAGCTTTTCCATTAGCAGCAAAAAAGTTCTTTTCTTTGCTACTTTTTTTTTTCCTTTTTTCTTTCTTTTTTTGGAAAAAAGTTAGAATAACAAAGCGAAATGCAAAGTGCACAGAACAAGATAACATAAAGGAATTATAAATGAATAGAAACACAAAATAGAACCACATAATCATAACAAAATTAAAAGAAAACATAAACATGAACTGACCGTCAAACTGCAACCGCAGAGGCTAAGCAAAGACACAGTTTTCCAATGCTCGCCACACCCAACTACACTCCCATCACCGGAACCACCTGAAGGCACCAAATTCGACCGTAACAATCTGGTAAAGACCCCGATTCCGTCACTCTGCTGCCCAGAACCTGAAGCCTTGGCCAGAATAATACCCCGCAACGGTTCCATCCTCTTCTCAACCCTCATCTCCACCTCCACCGCGTTATTTTCCTTCTCTTTTAACTCAATAGATACCGCATCTTGCGGCAGGGGAAGGGCCACCATCAGCTGCGATTGCAGCCTCAGCGCCAACTGATCCTCATCTTCTCCCGATGTCCAATCCAGCTCGATCCTCAATCCAAGTTCCTGCTGATCTTGCGCTTGCGGTGCTGGCGGTGAAGATGACGATGACGAGGAAGAAGAGGACACCGACGATGATGACGGCGTGCGGCAGAGATCGTCCAGAAATTCCTCCGTTCCATAGTTTAGCGTCAAACGAAAGATCTCCAAGGGCCGCTTCCATCCCAATCCCCAAGACATTGTGATCGGAAGGCGAAAATGCGGCCAGGACTATGATCTGATCGGATGGCAAACACGATGTTCTTTATCTGCTATCCATAGACGACTGCACTGCGATTGGTATCAGCTGAAGGTCGCCGAAATGAGAATTCCCCTGTCGGAGTTAGGGTTTATGGAGATCAAATGGCGGGAGAGAGAAAACTGAACAAAAAACAGAAGGCGCATGTGTCGTTGGAATTTCCCCGTAATCTGAAAGCAGGCACGGCTGTTGTTTTTCCCACCCTTTTTATGCGCAGGCGGAGAAACCAACCAAAACGGTACCGTTGCAACCATTCTAACTTGCTCAGACGACGTCGTTTTAGTTGTCTCCGAACCAGATTCACCATGCTGGATTTCTTTAAATAAAATTATGAATTTAAGTTTCATAAGTAAAAAAACAGATATTATAAAAATTTTTATTTATTAAATTCAACACAACTCGATTTTAAATTAATCAGAACCCAATATAATACCGGATACTGAGATTAGTAAAATAAAAAAGGGAGGGCTGCCATGGTGCTTTGCTTTCAGTCCCTGTCAATGAGTTAAGCAACATGAATGACACATTTTCATGTCTTTCAATTGTTTATGTTTCATACAATACCGGGGAAAATTGTTTGAAAGTGTGTAGATTTGTCGCGTTACTTTCTTAGCATGCGGGAAGATGATAGATTTGTATCTGATTTATGATGATTTGGATATCCTTGCAGCTCAGGTTTTTCAAACTAAAATATCAAGAACATAATAAAAATTGGTCACAAACTACAAATTAGGGTTCTTGTAACTTGAACTTAATTAAAAATGTCGCTACTGACAACAATGAGCTAAAATGAGGTGGGCATGATGAACATTGAGGTGTCATTTGTTAGGATCCCAGCTTCTCTGAGGCTGATTCAAAAATCTTGATTAAATCCTTCTTTACTCCATCATCCGCAAATATGAAATCAATTGCAGTTTTAGCTAGCTGGAACATTTCGGTACTTCCAAGACCTAAACAGTGATGAACAGGTTGGTCATGATAAGGTATTGGATCAATAATATAATATCCTCTGCATAAACTATTATGTTGCACTCACCAAATGCAGAGGAAGCAAGCTTGTACTCCCTGGAAAGGCTGGTGGAGAAAACCCCGGAATCATCAGTGCACAGGATCAAAGGATGCTTTGAATTGTATAGATCAACTGCATCACCATGTCAAAAGAACCGTCTAAAAGTTAGTATGTAGCACGAAGAGAAGTGTGCTCCAATTACCAAAGATGAAACCTAATATGAACTATTCATTGATGAATTTTCAAAGTTGATGATTGAATTAGGAAACTTAACTAAAATGATGAATATCTATAGAGGAAACTGATGCAGTTGTGATATTAGATGTCAAGCAAATCTCAACCTGCAAAATTGCAAATAGACAAATATCAGATATAGTTTAGCTAGCTAAGTAATCTAAAACCAATAAGTCTGGTCTTCACTTGGATTCATTTAACCAGAGTTGCAGTTAAACTACTGTAAAAAGAAAGGACATCTAACTGGGATTTTTGATGACTTCAATTTTCTCCATTCTTCCTCCACAAGCCAGCAAGCATGGCCAATCCTTTGTGGTAAAAAGTCTAGCATTGCATTTATCTCCGCCCGGTTGGGTACCTAAAGGCACTAAGAGTTGAAAATAGACCAGTCAGGGTAATTTCAATTATTACAGAGGACATCAAGATTATGACTACGATCTGCAATCAAAAAGGAAACGCACCTCCCCACAGTGAAGAGTTATGAAGAGACCTTGCTCCCTAGCGAACTTCAATGCTGGCATGAATGTACTCCTATCTCAAATGCATAAAAAATTAAGAATAGTAAGTTATTATACCATATAAAAGAATTGCTGCCATTTGATGACTTATGTTAGGTAAAAAACAAGTTGTTTGAACAAGTGAGTACCATTCGCCCACAATTGGATTCCCAGAAAGGTCAATGCCAACTACCCCTAAATGCCTCATTTCAAGGGCAAGCTTAATCTGGATGGTGGGCAAGAAAAATTAGATGACTTGAAAATCAAAAAAAGCTCACAAGTATCTTTCAAAACAACATTTTCAAACATACAGTTTCCATGGCAGCTTCCGTGCTTTCACGGCGATCAATACTGAGAAGAAGTCTGACATATATCTTCTTCCTTGTAGTTTGAATTTGTGTATCATCAATAGATGGAAAACTTCTGGTCTGAGAATTATCAGGAGCAAAATCAACATCAACTGCACTGACTGCTCTTAAACCCTCAATCACTGCTTCCATATAAGAGCGCTTACTCATTCCTACAGAATCCTTTCTCTGAACAAAAAGAAACCCCTAAGTTCCCAAATCAATCAAAGTATGTTTTGATATGACATAAGAATTAAAAATTTAGCAACTTGTGAAATTACCTTGGGAGTTGTTCTTAGCTCTAGATATACAACATTCTCAGAAGCAAAATCTTCAACAACCTATCTCATGAAATCAGAAAGAAGAAATGATGAGAAATAAATACGGAAATATCAAAAAAAGAGTGCTGCAATTTTTCCTTACTTCCTTAGTAATTCTTGTAACAGTTGAGTGATCAGTGGTAAGAATATGGATGAGGTCAAACAACTTGAACACTTCAGTCAAAGATCGGTCATCTGAATTGAAGAAAGTTGGGAATTTCAGAATGTCAATCATTAAGAACACCAGAAACAAATTAGGAAACTGTTTTTTTCTCAAAAGTCACAGATCAATTCACCCAAATCTACTCAAATTATGTTCTAAGTTCTACTCACAACAACCAATGATATAAAAATCTCGATTTGGGGTCAATGGAGATTCAAACCCCTGCATTGTCAAGCAGCTAACCCCCAACGTTACCCAAAAACAAAAAAAAAAAAAAAAAAAAAAAAAAAAAAGTAATCTTCATCATTGAAATAGATAAAACAGAACAAAAAAAAAAAAAAAAAGCGCAAAATCCATCATCAAGTATCTCTCTTTATCCATATCCACTTTATCTTCATCATTGAAATAAAAATAAAACAACAAAATGTAGAATGAGACATACTTTTCCTTATAACATGCTCCACATCTGAGAAAAGTATAGTACCCCTCTCACCCAGCACTCTAGCAAGTTCCCTGCCATAGTAAAACAACACTTAATCGACCCATCATTCAAGAAGATCTAAAGAATCCAAATTGGCATCTGCCCTTTTACGATATCTTGAAATTAATGCAAAAAGTAAACAAAACGGAGGCAGAAAAGGAAGCGGCGCCGGCGAAGGGAAGAAGCTTACAGGAGTGTTGAGTCCCTGATGGATCCATTGAGGTGAGCGTGAAGTTCAATCTTTGGAATCGACACCCACCACTCCATCTTTCTCCTTTCTCCCTTTACCCCTTTCCAGCTTCTGCTTCTTTTATCGTCAACCCGGTGAGCCTAATTTCTCGGTATCTCTGCGAATTTCGTCGTTTTCCCTCCCAACCAAATGGTCAAGGAAAAGACCGTCGGTCACGTCGGAGAACAGACAAAACCGGACAGAGGGGATAAGCCTAGGCAAAAAGGGCTAACCAGCCCCTATACTCTTTGATCGGTGGCAAATCAGCCCCCTCAACTAAAAACTGTGACTTTTAAACCAGCAAACTCCTTGGATGGTGGCACATCAGCCATATGTAACAGCTTATGTCATCAAATCATTTTTTCTTATGATGTGTAGGTCAAACAACGTGAGGCTGAATTTTCTCATCCGATGATCTTGTATAGAATATCAGTGTCAATTCAACCTTGTATTTTTCTTTAGCCAATTATTGATCATGTTATAATTATTATTTTCAATATAAATCTGGATTCACGGATAATTTAGTTATGGACTTATTTTGGGGCTATTTTTTGGTTGTTTGGTTTAGAGTAGAGAGGGTCGAATTGAATAGGCAAGAAATATAGGAGCGCATTTAAACATTTAGAAAATACATAAATAAGGCCCGAGAACATGGTAGCAAACACCAACTTGAAAATAAAAGGCCCAAAGATAATTATGGGCCTAAAGGTCCATACTTTTGATGCCTAATGGGCTAAATCTGTTGGAGCCCGATCTAATCTTCAATCAATATCGGGAAAATAAACCCTCAAGCTATCGGCCTTGCACTCTGAAGATGGGTTCAGTGACTCTTGCTTCGTTCTTCACCAACGGCTACCGGAGTATCCAGGTTCCGATGGCCGTTCTTCGCACGTTAGCATCGCCAAGAGCCTCTGCTCTCTATAGGCCTCATGGAAACAAGAAAGAGAGTGCTTTGGCTTGGTGTTGTTTGAGCTCCAACAGGAGAGAGTTTGCATGTTTCTCCTCGAAACAGGGTGCTGCTGAAATAGCATCAGCTTCTTCTGTTAATGGGTAATGGAAATTTCTCATCTTCTCACTGTTTTCGTTACTGGGTTTTCTATGGAATTAGCTCGTTAGTTTTGAAGATAATTATTTGGATAAAATGTCTTAGTTGCTTGTTCTTCTTTTGGAGCTGAGAAATGCGAGAAAGGGAAACCAAAGAGATCAGTTTGTAATTTTAAATTGAATTTAAGGGGCTTACAGAGACTGCAGAGGGTAAGCCATAAACTTACTGAATTCTGAGTTAATTATTTTTTTTTTTTTTCAAACTGAATTAGGAGCTGAAGTATTGTATTATTCATATTGAATTTAGTTTAGTTGCTTGTAGGCAAGTTCTCAGGAGTGAAAGCTTTGATCTTTTTATCAAATGCGTGTTCTAAACCTTGACATTTCTTAAATTTCTGATACGGCATGTACAGTCGTTTAGTTGTGGCCTTTCATTTTCACTGCAAAACTGATGGAGGTTATTAAGTGTGGTGTTCAATCCATGCTTCACACTACGTTCATAAAAAATGAAATCCACACCTCGTCAAATATGACAGTAAAATAAAATAAAGAGCCTGTCTCAAGTTGTTTCATGTTAACAATGCTGATGAAATATTGAACTGACCTTTCATGTTTCTTTTTTTTTTTTTAATCATTTCCTCTGTGTGAAATTCTTAGACATCTTGTTTAATTTTAAACTTTTAGGGCATGCTCTGCTATTTCTTAACTAAGATTTATTTCCTTTCAGCTATCCTGAATATCATAGGTTGCTTCCATGTCCATCTGAGAATGGGGCACCAAGGGTTGAACACCTGGTGGTTTCAGAAGGAGGGCCTGTTCTAGAATATCTTTGTAAAGCACTGGATCTTCCTCCTCTGTGAGTGCTGTGTTCTTTTTTCATTTGATATGTTTTAAACTGATGCCATTACATATGATTCATGATATTTTTTGATTCTCCTTCAATTAACGTGGATGGAGTGATATGTTGAAAATTCAATTCCTTGAAGGTTTGTTGCAGATCTCATCCATTTTGGAGCAGTATATTATGCCCTCGTTTGCCCACAGCCTCCACCAAGTGCCACTCTGGAGCAAATTAAGATATTTAAAGAGGTTACTGCCCCATCAGTACTAAGGAAGAGAGCTTCCATCAAAGGGAAAACAATAAGAGAAGCACAGAAGACTTTCCGCATTACTCATGTTGACCAGTTTGTTGAACCAGGAACATACTTACGTGTTCATGTACACCCCAAACGCTTCCCAAGGTAAAACAAGTTAACTCATTTTAGATTTTTTTTTCACCATTATTGTTATTCTAATATTGATGTAGAGTTGAACTTGGAGCAGGTGCTATGAAATTGACTGGAAATCAAGAATAATAGCTGTGACAGACTCCTATGTGGTTTTGGACAAACCTGCTGGTACATCAGTATGTAACTGTTCCATTGATTTTCAACTGTTAGTTTAATTAACAAATGGACTAATTTTAGGAGTTCATGCTGAGTATTGCACTGTCTTTTATACCTCTTTTACAGGTTAGCAATTAATGTTATGAAAGATGTGGGATAAACTATTGCAATTCAAATTTCAAGCAGACTTTCATGTTTTCATTTATAAAAAAATTAGCTTTACCTGAATCATCTTTCCATACAATTCCCGTGGCATTGTCAGAATTTTGGCTGTTATCCTGTCATTTCAAGCAAATTTTTATAATTTTAGTCATTACTTTTTGATTGCTTTTGTGCTTGGTTAATCAGTTCCTCATGGCATCTATAATTCCTTTATGACTTTGGGAAGGTCGGAGGAACTACAGATAATATAGAAGAAAGTTGTGCAACATTTGCTACTCGTGCTTTGGGATTTTTAACACCATTGAAGACTACTCACCAGATTGATAATTGCTCAGAGGGCTGGTACGGTATTTTATTAATACTATCTTTTTCTCTGATTGTTGTTGTGGTGGTGCTATGAAAGTAATGGCTAGTAATTTACCTGCAGTGTTGTGTTAGCTAGGACTAAGGAGTATTGCTCGATTTTTCATAAAAAAATTAGAGTAAGTTTTAAATTTCTTATGAATTTGAGTAAGGCCTGTTTGGGAAGGATGTGCTTATTAAATCTGCAATTGTGGGGTTTCTGTGAGATTATGCTTCTTCAAAGTATCTTGGCTTTGAGTTAATCATTCTGTGCCCTTTGCAACTGAAGTTTTGTATTACTATTACATCAGGATAAAAAGGTGAAGAAGCTTTATCTTGCTCTTGCTGCTGCTCCTTTACCAATTGGTATAATTACACACTATATGCGTCCAATTAATATGGCTCCAAGACTTGTATCAGAAGGTAAATTTCTTTGATCATTTTGATCATGGTAATTATCTGTTTTAGCCCTTATGTCCTTGTAACCAGTTTACACTATGGACAATATGAAAGAAGAAAAAGCATTACTCTATAGCTAAAAGGGTTTCCACTTAAATTCTTTGTTTTATCTAATTTAACAAGGTCATTACAGACAGGAAGGGTTATCTTCATCGGTTTAGTTTCTTAAAGACATTCTTTCTGCAGATTATATAACAGTCATTCTGAGTTTCTGTGATATGGGTTGAACCCAAACTGCTTTGACATGCAGATTTTGTTAAGGGATGGTACTTGTGTCAACTTGAGGTTATGGAATGCAAGGAGATTCCTTGGCCCGATTCTCTCCTTGAAGAAAAATACTCTATTGAAGACTTTGGGTGGCCAACAAAAAATTTTGCTTATGAGTGTAAAATCAATCTTTTGACTGGTCGGACTCATCAGGTTTCATGTCTATTCTTCTTTTACCTGCATTGTCTGTTTAGCATTTATGCAGTTAGAAAGTCATGAATGGAATTTGAATAACTAGTAATAATATACTTGGGGATTCTGGTTATGACAACTGTTAGGCATTACTGTGTTATAAATATATAATGATGGGCAGGCAAGAAGGAATCTTAATGTAAATTTTTTTACTTCAAGTAAGTGTTGGCCATATTTTGACAATAATTTAACATTTTGTGCAGATTCGTGCACAACTGGCTGCCTGTGGTGCACCAATAGTGGGTGACTCTATGTACATGCCAGCTGCAATTGCAGAGGTTACCAGGCCTGGGCTTAATCCATTTGGAAAACACAAGAAAATATATAATAGTGAGGATGATAAAGAAATGGCTGTTACAGAATGGGTTGCCAGGCATGGGAAAGAGCCAAGTGTTGCCATTGGTCTTCAAGCTTGTCAAATTTCATGGGATGATGGTGAACATATTTATGAGGCTGGATCTCCCTGGTGGAGATCCAGTGCAGCCTAGGTTGGCTACTGGGAGAATGAGGATCAGAAGTATCTCTCAATACCTGACTTGAAGGTTAATAGAAGCTTTGAGAGCAGCAAACATGTGGACAAATGAAAAGGGGATAGCAAACCTGATTCTGTCTGAACTCCTTTTGCTTTGCCCCATAGATGTGACATGGAGAGATGTGATGGAATCGGCATTATACAATTTGCAACAAGAGGTGTAGCATCACCTGCAGTCAGCTGAATGCATTATAGCAAATGATTTGTAAAATTTTGTTGGTAAGAAAACATGCTTTTTCATCAATGGTATCTTTCTCTTATGACATTTAATATGATCTCTCCATTTGTTAAAGCATATTAATTTATGTTTTCCTATCTTCTAGAGGAACAAATCTGATAGAAACCCTAATATGGGAAATATTGCCCCCAGCTGCACTGCAAATGATTTTGTTCATTTAGGTCTTGTCTCAACATGAATCGAGAATAGATTCATTAACATGCTACCAGATGCCCTGAAACATGGTCTGTAATTCGATATTTTGTTCTGCCATGCTCTGCAATGAATTTTTTGTACCAAATTGCAGATAGTTTTGGAGTTCTCTTCAGTGTATCATTGTCAACATGGTGAAGTCCAAAACTTGCTGTATATCCATATGTCCACTCAAAACTGTCTAGAAAGGACCACACAAAGTAACCCCTTACATCTGCTCCTTTCCTGAATGCATAAGATGAGAATATAGATCAGTTTTCTTTTTGAAGTTACTGGAATATGTACAGTTTTTGAGTGTTCAGCCTTCACCTTATTGCCATGATCAATGCATCCAAGTAGTCAGTCATGTACTCCACTCTTTTGATATCATTAATAATTTCTTCATTGAGGAGATTTGGCTTGTTCAGAATGCCGTATCCTACAGGAATACGATATTGTCATCAGAATTATGTGAGAAGTGGATTGAAGTGACTTTTTTCCTCCCCTCTTACCATTTTCTGTGATGAACATAGGCATGTTATGGTATCTCTCTTTTACGTAGGTCACAATCTTCTCCATTCCTTGTGGATAAACATTTAGCCATTCCAGATCAGTCTGCACAGGGAAAATAGCATCAGCTACTGGTTCAGAATTTGATGCAAGTTATATAAATTGTGTTAAATTGGGGTTTGCATACAGGTTCTCCAATGTGGACACCGTTTTTCTCTGAGCTTTGTCTCCAGAACCCCTCTGTCTTTGTGGTTCCGGTTCCAGGTTCACACACAGAAGAGATGCAGTCCTGGACAAAGTAACTAGTATAGTGATTAATGCCAATAAAATCTAATCCATTCTTTAGTCTCTCTTGCTCGATGCTTGAAAATTCAGGTAATCTAGATCCCAGAATGTTCTTCATCTCTGGAGGATATCTTCCAAATATAACCGCATCTAGGAACCTGCATTTTAAGTTCAGTTAGTCCTTTTCCACATGAAAATAGATACATATCAGAAGAAACTGGTCTAAGAAATGAACCAGTTTAAAGAGAACGATTGTGCTCTTTCAGCAGCTAACTTGTCAGCTCTAGAATTGCTGATGGGTTCAAACCAGAATGCATGCATGACTATCCCAATAGATCCCCTCTGTTTCTCCTTGTACTTGGTTCTATAAATATTGACTGCAGCAGCATGTGAAAGGATCATATTATGGGCTGCTATGAAGGGTTCCTTCTCCGAATCTCCATAGGTACAGTTTCCAAATGGCCTCGAGCAGTGAGATGGCGGGTATGTGCCTAAGCGGTAACCCAAATTCACCTGGAAGTTTGGCTCATTGAAGGTAACCCAATGCTTCACTCGGTCCCCAAAGAACTTGAAACAGATGTCTGCATAATATGCAAAGTCCTCTCTGAAAATGTATGAAGAAAACAGGCATAAGCAGCAAAATTCAATATCTCAGCTTCATGGAGAAGGAAGATGTTCTTACTGTGATTCAGGACTGAGCCAACTTCCATATCTTGCCTCAAGTTCTTGAGGGAAATCAAGGTGTGTCAGAGTTACAAATGGTTGAATCCCTTTAAGCAGGAGAGCATCGATTAGCTTGTTATAATGGTTGATGCCAGCCCAATTGATATCTCCAAATCTTCCTTCTGTGACAGAATTCCATGGTTGAATAACTTGAAAGCAGAAATGGGGACATCAGTCTAGCAGTTAAGGAGGTTTAGCTTACTAGGTAAAATTCTTGCCCAAGAAAGAGAGAACCTATAGCTATTTACTCCAATGGAGTCCATTAGATCAATGTCTTCCTGCAGAATCAGATATTACACATTTCAAGCTCTAAAAAATTGGGTCCCGGTTCTCTAGAATGAAGAATCAGAAGATGAGAAAAGGAGCAGTTAAAATACCAGATACCGATTATAATGATCTGCAGCAACATCTCCAGTGCTTCCATCCATTATGTTTCCTGCAACAATCATGCCTTTGTAAATTTGAAAAATGGCAAAGTTCCCATGTGTGGATAAAAGAAGGACCATCACCTGGTTTATGAGTAAATACATCCCAGTTGTTCAGACCTTTACCCTCACTCAAGTATGCACCTTCACACTGTAAAAGAACAGAAAAAGGTAAGGGGGAAGAGAAAGGAGGAAGAGAAAATGATGTTGAATACAAACCTGGTAAGAAGAAGAGGCAGTCCCAAAAAGAAAGTTGGGAGGGAATAATGGAGCAGAATCTGAGCTTTGTCTCGGCATTTGTAGCTCAGATGAAACAGAGAGAGGGGACAAGACCATCTGTAAGAGAAAGCAGCCTATGTAAAATATGGAAATTTCCATGAGGAAGTTCTTCTGATGGCTTGCAAGGACAGGATAGGTATATATGGTCCTTCTCAATTCATATTCATATGCATGCTTGATGGGCTCAGCTTAATACTTTTATCCATTAAAGGAAGAAAAGACATAAAGTAGTAGGTAAAGTTTGTCTTCTTATATTTATGAATGACTCTTGCTTTCTGTTCATTTATGTACTATTTTTGATATTAGTTAATGGGTGGATTCCTTTGCTTGCATCGGGCATCGTCAACTACTTTAATAATTACATTCATTTTGAGTAGAGGTTTTTTAATATGCGCTCTAGGTATAATTATTGATTTTTTTTTTTATATTAATTAGTATTGAAAAAATATAATTTGATGTTTATTTTAGCGACTATCTAATTAAAATGAATCGCATAACACTAGTGATAAAATTAATAATAACTTTATATATTTTTCAATATTAATTATTGTAAAAAAAGTGCAATAATTACAAATCAATAATAGATTTTGTATTTTTTAATATTAATTATTGTAAATAAAAGTGCAGTAATTATACCTTTACCCTGTACTCTTATACTCTCATGGCATAGATTAGAAAAACCCTTATGAGAAATATAGTTTTTACCAGCATTTTTTTACAATAGACCATGAGTGCCTGCATGAATTAGCTATCAAGTCTAAGGTTTCAGAAATGGGTATAAAAGCTTTTCCCAATGGACGCAGGAGTCTGGTTTTCATTTTGAAACTCCTCCCGGCATTTGAATGTGATATTTAGATGCTCCTGAACGATCCTTTTTGTTGATTCTCCGGATTCTGTTTAGGTGCTATGATTCTCTGAGCTGTATGGTTAGCTATGAATTGTTTGTACCACACTGCTGATAGTCTTCTAGTTCTCATCAGAGTTGCATAATCAACATGATGAAGTCCAAACCTAATTTTATATCCTGATGTCCACTCGAAATTGTCAAGCAATGACCATGTGAAGTACCCTTTAACATCTGCTCCTTTCCTGCTTGTTTCATCAAAATATGATTCAAATTAGACACCTTTCTAGTTCTCTAATTTAAAATTGAATCTAATTAAGTTGGTACCTCATTGCTGTTTCTAAGGCACCTAAGTAGCCACTCATATATTCTGTTCTCCTAACGTCATTGAGCACATCTTCAGTTGGGGAAGTTGAATCATCAATCTCACCAAACCCTAGAAGATATTCAACAGTTAATACCAGGAATTCATCATAGAAAGAAAACCAAGTTGCTGAAGATATAAATCAGTTGCCTACTAACCATTTTCTGTGATGAACATAGGGATGTTCCTATACCTCTCTTTTATGTATGTAACTATCTTCTCCATCCCTTGAGGATGGACATATAGCCAGTCAACTGCAGTCTGCATCAATGAAAACCTTAATTAGTTATATCTGTTTGGATTTTACTATATATGTTAGTTTTCAGCTTTTGGGATATGTTCCAGAACAGAAATTATACACACAGAGTTTCCAATCAAGACACCATCTTTCTCTGGAGTTCTTAAACTGAAGCCTTCTGTCCTGGACACTCCTGGTCCTGCTTCACATAAAGAAAACATGCAGTCTTTTGAATAGAAAGAGGTGTAGTGATTGATGCCGATAAAATCCAGTCCATTCTTCAATTTCTTCAGATCATATTGTGAAAACATTGGCAAGTCAGATCCTAGAATTTCTTGCATTTCTTTGGGATACTTCCCAAGTATGAGTGGGTCTAAGAACCTGCATTTAATGTCTAAATTAAATCAGAAAATGCCTCAAATTATTATTAATCAGAGTTCAGGATTCTTACCAGTTCATATAGAAAGCTATAGCTCTTTCAGCTGCTAGTCTGTCCTCTAAAGAGTTGCTGAAAGGTTCATACCAAATCGCATTCATAACAATCCCAACACTACCATTCTGTTTTTCCTGAAAAGAAATATAGCACTCCATAGTTCAGATTCTATCTCAAATGGGAAATGGTGTTAGGACATAGGAACACACTGAGATACCTGGTATTTAGTTCTGTAAAGATGAATAGCAGCTGCATGGGACAGAATTATGTTGTGAGCTGCAATAAAAGGCTCTTTTTCTGAATCCCCACTGCTACAGTTTCCAAATGAGCTTGAGCAGCGTGATGGAGGGAAAATCCCTGACCTATATCCACGGATTACCATAACATTAGGTTCATTGAAGGTTGCCCAGTATTTCACTCTATCCCCGAAGTATCTGAAACATATATCCGCGAAGTACTTGAAATCTTCCCTGAAAAGTGTTCCATTCATTTTAGTCTCAATTTCCAGATACAATTGCAGGACTAGCAAGGGATTGTTAAAGAATGGTTTCCACTTACTTCACCTTGGGACTTAGCCATGCTCCATATCTGTTCTCAAGTTCCTGAGGGATGTCAAAATGTGTCAATGTCACAAAAGGTTGGATACCTGAAATCAGATTAGAGATCATCTCTTGTTTATGGAAAAGACACTAAATGATTTGGATGAGTACAAAATACACAGTACACAGATTATGAAGAAGTAGACCTTTAAGCAGAAGAGCATCTATGAGCTTGTTATAGTGACTGATACCAGCCTTATTCACCTTCCCAAATCTTCCCTCTGGATGAAAAGTTCAAGCTGGATTTAGCCAGGGAATGCAAAAGTCGTTTGAAAAACAACAATCATTTGTCAAAAAGTTGTAAACAACTCACTAGGTAGAATTCTTGCCCATGATATAGAGAAGCGGTAGCTATTGACTCCAATGTAATTCATGAGATCAAGATCTTCCTGTTTCATGACCACAGAGAACCAGATTCATCATCTTTTTACGTTTGCCAGAAACAGACAAAAGGCTCTGATTCCTTTCATGCCAGTCTGTTGGGTGGTTCTAGTACAAAACTTGCACGCAAAAGACAATTAAAGTATGGCTCAAAATCCACAACCTTATTTTGTGCTGTCTATATCAAAAAGTTGAATCAATTTGTCATATTAGTTCCATAAATGCACTCTTTTAGAAATTCATACACATCAATATGGGAAAACCACATTCTTACTATCAAACATGATGCACATGATATACCTAACATATAACGCCTAACTAACCCATTTTCTTAATTTCTCCAAACAGTAGGGAAGGAGAAAAAATATCTTGAAGAAGCAGATTCTAAGTTACCATGTATCGATTGTAATGATCAACAGCAATATCTCCATTACTTCCATCCATTATGTTGCCTGCAAACAGCACACAGCTCTGTTTGGCAGGAGAGAAATTAAGAGGAAAAAAAGAGAAAAAAAAAATGATGGACTCAAAGCAATCTATAATCTAACCAGGGATATGAGTGAAAACATCCCAATTGTTGAGGCCTTTTCCATCACTCAAGAAAGCTCCTTCAAACTGGCAAAAAAAAAAGAAAAAAGAAAACACTGAAAATCCATTAGAAAGTTAAAAAGGAAAAAGGAAGAAAATTTGTCTTTGAGAGTGAAAGCAAAAGTGAACCTGATATGAAGAAGATGCAGTTCCAAAGAGGAAATTGCCATGGAAGGCAGATGTATATGTATGTAAACTTCCTGACACAACCAGGATGCAAGAACACAAGAAGAGCGGAAGGAAAACATGGTGTATAGATGAAAGGTTCAACATAGAGGAGGATGAAAGGAAACTGTATCAGGGGAGATGAACAAGAAAGAAAAGTCACACCAGCGATATTTGCACTCCACATGGACTGGGAAGAAGAAGGGGAATTTATACAGGATTTCCAGGATAACAGGCAGTTGCATTAAGTGCACAACCCTGTTCATATCTCCACCTTTTTTTCACCGTCATGCAGTAGCTATCGGGAAAAAATGGTCCATTTCTTCAATGTCATTTAGCCCCGTACACAACAAGTGAGGCATTGTCATTCTACAAAGGTGTTTAAAAATAATTTTTTAAATTTTAAAATAAAATTTTTTGTTTTTGCCCAATTTTCAAGGATTTTAATACAGGTAGTGAAAGATATAGAAATTAGTATTTATTAGTAAAATTTGTAAAAAATTAAATAAGAAAATATTTTAAAATTAAGTTATTTTAATAAAATATCATTAAAAATCAAAATAGTTTTATTCTTAATTTTAAAAATAAGTTATTTTAGTTTTTTTAATAAAAATTTATTAAAATAATATAATTTTAAAGTTTTTTTTTATCTTTTAATTCTTTACGAGTCCAACCTATAAATATTATTGTTATTATTTTTTATTTTAATTGCATAATATAAAGTAATTATCTTTCATTTTTTATCTTACTTTACCCATGTGCCATGCAACTTAAAATCATGACCTGTTAATTCCAACAAAAGGAGATAGTCACTGTTAAGTTATTGGTACCTACAAATATTATTATGATCTAGATATCATTATAATTATCAATATTTAGGAAATTACATTTTTAATCAAAAAGATAAATTGGTTCACAACGAGTGAATGTGCAAATAAAGATTTCAACTTTACACTTTTTTTTATTTAAAAATATTAATTTTGTCATTTTTTAAATAATAATATCAACTTTTAATTTTTTCTATTTAACGATTAATAATAGGCAGTGATGTTGACGTCAACTAACATTTTTTTTAAGTTAAATATCTAAATTGGTTCCTCAACTTTTATTTTTAACCAATTCATCTTTAAACTTTAAAAAGTACCAAAAACATCCTTCAACTTCAATTTTCAATTTCGTCTTTCCGTCAGTTAAATGTTGATGTAACTAATTTTTTCACTAAGTGATTGACTATTTTACATTTTCAATATTATGTGGAAAATCCATCATGTAAAAAATGATTATGTGGATTTTTTTAATTTTAAATAATTTAAAAACTACATTAATTCTTAATTTTACTTTATTTATATTTAAAAATTAAAACAATTAATATAGTTTCCCATTTAATTAGTCCCACCTACCATTTAATAAAATTAAATAAAAGTTAATTAATTCTTCCATGAATTAAGAAATAATTTTATTAATTGAAAATTAAAGTTGAAGGACGTTTTTGATACTTTCTAAAGTTTAAGGATGAATTGGTTAAAAAATAAAAATTGAAGGACCAATTTAAGTATTTAACCTAAAAAAAATATGTTAGCCCACGTCAGCATCACCACCAATTAATCCTTAAATAGAAAAAATTAAAAATTGACATCCTTAAATAAAAAAAGTTAAAAGTTGACATTTTTAAATAGAAAAAAAATTAAAAATTGACACATTTATTTACAAAATAACAAAATTAACATCTTTAAATAAAAAAATGTAAAGTTAACTGTTATCGGTTCACAACTTGAAAAATGTTCTTACTTTATTCAAACTTTTAATTTAATTATATATTTTCATTACTACAGTGTAGATCTCTTCATTGAACATTCTCTAATTTATTTATTATTAAAATTTGATAATATTATAATTATAACATCATAAATAAATTTTAAAATAAAAAATAAATTATATTATTTATTTTTAATATCAATTGTTATTATAATTAGAATATTTTAATTAAAATTTACATCACAAGTTCCAATGAGCCAATGCATCTATTAGACCTAAATGGTCCATTTCCATTTAAGCTTCAAAGATTAGGCAGAACTGAGAGGACGATGTGACCTTATCGACCGAGAAAAATCTAGCTTCTATTATGAAAAAACAAAAATGAAAAGAAATGATGTTAAAATTTGCAGAACAGACAGTGGAGACGAGGAAACCGTGGCACTATGAATGGGAGATATAAGATGTGAATGATCAACATTGCGACCCAATGGAAGGAAAAAAGTGTCGGCAACTGGAATTATATTAAATTGTAAAAAATAATTTATTATTATTATTTTATATAAATTTTTATATTATTTAAATAATTAAATTTTTTTATTAATTTATGATTTATGATATTAAGTTTATCTATTTATTTAATAATATGTAAATATTATATAAAAAAATTATTTTTATATTACCACTTAAATTATAAATATAAAATTTTATATAATAAAAATGTTTAATAATATTAAAATATATATAATTAATTATTATTATTTTAAGACAAATTTTAAATAAAAATAATGTTTATTAAAGATTTTTGGTGATATACTTGGACTGCATCAATTCTTGAACAATA
>BPVZ01000044.1:1893495-1908023 GCA_020521535.1 Rubroshorea leprosula
TTGATTGATTCCAAGCATGAAAAAAAAAATCTCAATGAGAGAGACAACATACACATTGGACATTTACATTGTTCAAATCGCACATTATGCGGATTTCCAAAGTTTAATCTCTGCAGTCTTCTCGATGCGTCGTTTATTTTGAACGGATCAAAATTTTTTAGCTGGGAAAAGTTGAATTCTATTATTGGTTGGAGAGGAAGAAAAAATCGAGCTGAAGTTGCCCAAGTTGTCTTTTTGTTTTTTCATGTGATATGTCTGGATTTTGGAAGATGGTCCGAAGCTGAGTCAGGTGGATATATATATGTAATGGTATGATATCATGTGACCTTGCATGCTAGCTGGGGCAACCAGCAGTGGTCCTTTGAGTCTCCTGGGAGGCTCAAGTGCTTGCCTTGCCTCGCATTACCGAATCTGAATACCCAATGTAGTTGCTGCAGCAGCAGATGCAGATAATTTGAAACATATTTGTACAATATGTCAAAACTTGAATGTAAAGTTCGTATCAAATTCAATATCACAGTAAAAATCATGTGACTATCAACAAAGTTTTAACTGAATTGGTATTCACAAATTTAAAAATTTTAATTTAGGGGTAGTGCTAATAGTTCAAATACTTATTGTTGTCATAGAAAAATAACTCAAAAGAAAAAATTTAGCAATCATGATTTTATTAATGGGTAGGAGAAGTAAAGAAATTAGAATGCAAACAGAGGTTTAATGAGAGCTTTTTTTTCCCTCTAGCTATTTTCTTAGAAGTTTTTGTAGCCCTCTGCGAAGAAATCCAAATTGCAATTAAATTCTAACTAATTGAGTAATGATATAAGGATAATTT
Source organism: Rubroshorea leprosula (assembly GCA_020521535.1). Taxonomy (NCBI): domain Eukaryota; kingdom Viridiplantae; phylum Streptophyta; class Magnoliopsida; order Malvales; family Dipterocarpaceae; genus Rubroshorea; species Rubroshorea leprosula. Next base: position 1,894,328 of record BPVZ01000044.1, read on the forward strand.
TTTTGTATTATCCTTTTATACAATTTTTACTTGTCATTAAATAAGTCGATATCATAGATTTCAAAAAAATAAAAAGAATCAATCATTTAAATAATACGTAAAATTATACAAAAATGTAAGATAAAAAGATTGTATCTAAATCATTTTCCTAACTAATCTCTAGGAAATCTCTATGGGATTCATTTCGATTACATGATCTTGATTTTTCCCTAAATTTAAATTATGGGTATAGCATTAACAATGCCAAGCAATTAATTAACTCTTAATGCAAAAAAAAAAAAAAAAATCATGTGAATAGAAACCATTCAATAGAATTTAACATGAAATATCAACTAATAAAACCGTAATAATTAAATAAATGAAAAGAAAGTCTTACTGGCTGCCAAAACCAAACGTTACAACACAAATCGTAAAGCTTTGTTTGTGGCATTTGAGACAAATGGCCTGACTAACCTTCCATAAGCAGACATAGAAATGGTGCCACCACGTACAATGGCCAGGCCTCTATTGGAAAGATGGGGGGCACGATTTCAAGGGATCGACTCAATGAATGGCATCTCCACTGCGTTCCACAAGTGAATGGAACAAGTTTAAAACATGTTTACTACCTCTCATACAAATCCTTAATTAGGTTATATGACCTAGCATAGGAAAATATCAGAAGATTTTAGTAATTAAAATACTATGAACAATAATTAAAAGATTTAAATAATTTAAAAAAATTAATATGCTAAAAGATTCATCAAAAGTATTTAAACATTTTTACTAATAGTTCTAAAATTTTAAATACAAGTCCACTTATATCCTTTAAAATTTGTTCACACATGTTGCTTGGCTATTAGGTTGGGGTTTTTAGAATCTTAGAAGGTCACAATAATACCATTGACCTTACAAGGATTTTATACCTCTTTTAAAAAATTTTTTCATTCAATTTTTAAAGAAAAATAGGCAAAATAAATTTTATTTAAGAAATTTGATTTTACACTTTAAATTATAAAACAAGTATTATTAAATGAATTAAGAATTTAGCTCTAATCGAATATTAGTGTTGTGCAATTTGATATAATATGAATTACACAATACTTTTTTCTTTTATTTAAATGTAAAAAAAAAAAAAAAAGAAGTCTACTTCAATGGCAAATAGCATTTAAGCCTTTAAACTAAAACTGAAGCAGATAAACCCTTTAACTCTACTGACAATGCAAATAAGTCCTTTTACAAATGAATCAAATGGTATTTCATGATTAATATTACCTTGAAAGCATAAACACCCATAAATGAGAAGGGATTATTTGCATTATTATTGGAGTTGGAGGGCTTATCAGCTTCATTTTTAGTTTAGGAACTTAAGTACTACTTTAGGATAAGTTTGAGGGCTTAAGAAGGCTTTTTCCCTACTCCAATTGCAATGAAGAAAAGATTTCAGACTCGATTGAAATTCTAAAAAAAGACCAAGGCTGAATTGAACAGCCAATAAAAAAATGATGGCAGAACAGGGCCTCACGAGAAGAGTGCCGGTGACTGGACAGACAGCGACACTGTGTCTTGTTATTGTTCGATGCTGGTAACCGTAAACCCTAACCCCATCGTCACCGTTTCACGGTGGGCCGGAACCCTAACCCTAATTCGCTAACGTCAATCTCCATGAACCGTAATGGAATCGGAGAAAGTCTTACTTTCCCGAGAAAACCCTAGAAATTATTCATCGTTTCCCTCCAACAACACCGCCAGCAGCAGCAGGGCCATGCCCAATGACCTAGCTCAGAAGCCGCCACCGCCGATTCTCGACCGATTCAGAGCTCGGTTGAAGCAACGGGACGATGAGCTTAGGGTTTCTACTGACGAGGACGTGCCGCCGCCGAGCACGGAGGAAATTGTGCAACTTTACGAGATTGTATTGGCGGAGCTCACCTTCAATTCGAAGCCAATAATTACCGATCTCACTATCATCGCAGGGGATCAGCGTGAGCATGGCGAGGGCATTGCACATGCAATCTGCGCCCGAATTGTTGAGGTTAGATGGATTGATTTTGGAAATTTGGGTGTCTTTTAGTTATCTAGGGTTTTTTTTATTTTCTATGTGAAGTTGATAGTTTCTTAACTTGCTTTCCTCAATGGCTGCAATATTAGGGGAAATGAACCAAATTGGCACGATGAAATTTACATAAGTTTGGGCTCTTTGGCAGATGAGAAATCAACATGAACTGATAAGTTCTTAGCTTCATTTAGCTGCCTTTTATATATTTTTCTTGTGTGTTTAGGTTCCAGTTGAGCAGAAGCTGCCTTCTTTATATCTATTAGACAGCATTGTGAAGAACATTGGTGGAGAATATGTTAGCTACTTCTCTTCTCGTTTGGCAGAGGTGAGTGATTGCGAGTAGCTATGTTTTACATTACTCTGCAAATAACTTCTTTCTGTTCAATGTGGGTCTTACTTGTGTAATTGGATTAGGTTTTCTGTGAGGCATACAGGCAAGTTCACCCTAGCATGCATCCTGCCATGCGCCACCTCTTTGGTACTTGGTCAGCAGTGTTTCCACCTACTGTCCTTCATAAGATTGAGGCACAATTGCAAATTTCTCCATCAGTTAGTCAAAAACCTTCTAGTGTGACTTCCTTGAGATCTTCTGAGTCACCTCGACCAATACATGGCATACATGTTAATCCAAAATACTTGCGTCAGTTGGAACAACAGTCAGGTGCCGAAATTGTAAGATTTGTGATGAAACTTGTTACTTTTACTTTATTCGTTGTTGAAATGAACAACGTTTTTCAGTTAGATTTTAGTAAAACGTGTAGTTATGAACTGTTTTTGTGATTGTTATACATAGATTTGTATGCATATGCAGGGTGAAGAATGCTGACATCTAAAATTAGAAACATGTTTTGCAACCTTTTCAGGATACTCAACATGTGAGAGGAACCTCCTCAGGTCTAAAACTTTCTGGTCAAAGACAACCCCTTGGATATGATGAGTTTGACCCTGCTCCTACGGAGATTACATCCTTACAGGTTGGAACACAGAGATTGAACTCAGCAAGAAATGCAGGTCGAACCTCTCTTTTGCCTGGGGCTAACAAGCTTCATCTTTCTTCAGCTGCCAAACTTGCAAGGCCGTCAGAAGTTGATGAGTTTGCTTCAGATGGTTTATCCAATACTGCCTTTGACCATGGACATGGGAGAGCATTTGTCAGAGATGAAGGGCGGAGAAAACTCTACTCTGATTACAGCCCGAACAATGGGTATGAGCATCAAAACCCCAGGGCTTTAATAGATGCATATGGAAATGACAAAGGGAAAGGATTTCCAAACAATAAGTCTCTACAGGTTGAACGGCTGGATGTAAATGGCATGAGCAAAAATGCTTCAAGATCATGGCAAAATACTGAAGAGGAGGAGTTTGATTGGGAAGATATGAGCCCTACTTTAACAGAACGTAGTAGGATCCATGATTTATTGCCATCATCTGCTCCTCATCTTGGAAGGGTTGGTGTAAAGCCCTCTTTATTGGCATCTGGTAGTAGGAGCATTCGCTCAGTTCAGAATCAACTATCTCTGGTGGATGCTGAAGATGCAATCACTTCACTGGGTGTATGCTTCCACAACTTGTTAGCTGTCTCCATTCTTTGGGCATCTTTGTTTGTTATAATAAAATTTTATACTGTTACTAGCTAAAGCCTCTCTGCACTGTCAGTTTTCTTCCTCCCTCTTACCAGACCCCTTCTCTCTTCTTTCTTTCCCTCATGTTTCTAGTTATGTAGACTAGTGTTGATGTTACATTGTTATTGCTGTTATAATTGTTATTTATCCTACCATAAATGATCTTAAATAAATCATGGGGAATTTAAAACAACAGCTTATTAAAATCATGAAGCCTCGGATCCTTTTTTTTTTGGTTAGTCTGGCTACATTTTGTTTTTTTACTTTGTGTTTCTTGGTTGTCCAAAACACTGGATTTCCATCTTTTGTCATATTCAATATCTATATATGGTTGGTTGACACATTCTTCCATCTTATTAATGAATGGTGTGATATACATTTTGCAGTCTGGGCATGGATTGAATCAGCTAGTGGGTTCCCGGTATCCTCAAGATGCTTGGAATATGTCACATCATTCCTCTCAGTCATCTCAACTTCATGCCAAAGGAAGAGGAAGAGATTTCCAGATGTCTGTTTCAGCTGGTGGTGCACTGGCATTAGGTGGTGAGAAAATGGCTCCTCTTATTGACAAACTCCCTGACGCAGATTTGCAACTTGTTAGGCCCCCATCCCTTCTATCAAGAACTACTACGCATGACTCTATCACTATTGCAGCTCGCCCTACCATGTTACCATCCCCTGCTGGCATGTGGCCTCCGGGAAATGTTCATAAATCTCAGCCACCACCCGCACACTTAATATACCCCTTGCAGAAACCTAGGAGTCAGTTTGACTTGATGAACCCTGGTAATAGTGTAATGAATCAGGGTCGAAGTAAACCTTCGTATTTGCCTGAGCAGCAATTTGATAGTTTTGAAAGCAAGGAGCAAAACTTGACTAGGCTTCTGCAATTGCCAAAACAACATCCTGCTCTGTATCAGCAAAACCAGTTGCAAGCAAATTCTTTGCAGGCAGCTTCATTACCAATACCACCTCACTTACTTGTGCCACGCTTGAGTCATGGGTACTCTTCACAAGGACGTGGCCCTGTCATCAGTATGGCTCCATCAAATCCGATATCTGTTGTACAAAGGCCTTTAACAATCCAAAATATGCCAATGACCTCTTTGCATTTACCAGGGGGAGCCCAGCCACCTCTTCCTCCAGGTCCACCTCCTGCCTCCCAAATGATTCCAATATCTCAGAATACAGGTCAAGTTCTTCCTAACCAACCACAGAGTGGTGCATTTTCTGGTTTGATTAGTTCTCTGATGGCCCAAGGATTGATCTCATTGACAAATCCAACCCCTGTACAGGTATATTTATTTCACAATTCTTTGTATTAATTATTACCTTTTATGCAAAGGTATCATCTGATTCATCTCAACCAAGTTATTCATTTCTAGGATTCTGTGGGACTTGAGTTTGATGTGGATCTCCTTAAGGTACGACACGAGTCTGTACTAAATTCTCTTTATGCTGATCTCCCAAGACAGTGCACAACATGTGGCCTCCGATTCAAGTTCCAAGAGGAGCACAGTAGTCATATGGATTGGCATGTGACGAGAAACCGGATGTCAAAGAATCGTAAGCAGAAACCTTCTCGGAAGTGGTTTGTCAGTGCTAGCATGTGGCTTAGTAGTGCAGAAGCATTGGGAACTGATGCAGTTCCTGGTTTTTTGCCCACGGAGACAACAGTTGAAAAGAAGGATGACGAAGAACTGGCAGTTCCTGCTGATGAAGAGCAGACTGTATGTGCTTTATGTGGCGAACCGTTCGATGATTTTTATAGTGATGAGATGGAGGAATGGATGTATAAAGGGGCTGTCTACATGAATGCACCAAGTGGATCAACAGCAGGCATGGATAGATCCCAGTTAGGTCCTATAGTGCATGCTAAATGCAGGCCAGAATCTAGTGTTGTTCCTTCCGAAGATTTTGCCCATGATGAAGGGGTATGCATTTCCTTTCTAATCGCATTGAATTTTATTTAATGCATTTTCATTTAGTAACCCTTGTTTTCTTCTAGAAACATATTAATTTGTTTGGTACTTTGTTTTCTTTTGAAGATCGGAAATCTGAAATGTTGGAATAACCATGAGTGATTGGTTTCATAGTGTTTTGAAATAACTCAACATTCTAACCCATTCTTATCTCTTCAAATGTTTTAAATTATCCATTCTCTACTTGCTGCTGATGGCATTCAGTTCATGCTGGGTGCCTCAACCTTAGTGTAGTGGCACCCAGTAGACCTTTGTGGTTCTGTATTTTTTTTTTTCCCCTCTCTCTAAAATCCCATAGTGGTTTCCCAAGATTGATACCTTTGGTTTTAGTATAAGGGAAATATCTGATAGTTATAGCTTCATGCCCAGGGGATGGTTTTTCTTTCCTAACCTTACTTTTTGCCTCGGCAACTTGCAGGAAAATACTGAAGATGGTAGTCAAAGGAAAAGAATGCGGAGTTAACCTTCTTAGATCAGTTTCTAAGTCTTTTGTAACTTAGTTTGAGTTCCTTCATCTTAGTGGTATGCCCATACTTTTACAGTTAGCATTCATGCTTTAGGTTGCTTGGTGTCATGCCAGAATCATGTATATGTATAGTTGAAGTTGTACTTTGCACAATATCTTGGAGCGAAAAGGTTACAGATTCTCTTGCAGGCTTGCAGTTCATTGCCTTTGTGGCACTCTTATCTCTTTCCTTCCAAAACATCCACAGGAAATTAAAAAAAAAAAAATTTATCGGCAGAAAGTGCCTGAAAATGCTTGGAATTTTCATCTCTAAAGCAATACAATGCTTCCTAGGATCATGTACGTGGATCGGAGCCTAACTGTAGAAGTTTCTGCAACATTATATACATTTGTTATTGTTCTTTTTCCTCTTTTTCTCTTTTGACCGTCTGCAGGGAGGCACAGAGCTGTTTCAATTGACAGATTTTGTTGGAAGATCCTCTGGGTGTAAATCTTCCCCACTGACGATTACAATGAAGCTATGGTGACATTCCTGATTACCATTGTGCTACGAGTGTCTTCCTCTTTTTCCCATCTGGGTTTTAGTTTTCAAGTGGAAGTGGTTTGTTCATTGTTGTCTCTAGAAGTTATAATTTGCCACTCTGTACTTGGATTTATATTTGCTTATTATATAAAGAGAGTTCATTTCCAGGCAATCCTTTTCCTTTCAAGATTATAGTTGCAATATACAATTTGTTAAGATAAATACAAGTTGCACTCTGCATTTCTGGAAGCATTGTGCAATAGCTTGCGATTATTTTACATAATTTCATCATTCAACACTTGTACAAAATCTCTACCTCAAGCAAATATGGCTCTTTAATCAGGTTATGGATCTCTGTTCCAGGTTCATCCCTTTTTGAGACACTTGAATGAACAAAGTCTATGATCTTAGCCTTAGCACAAGTATTATGTACACAAATCTACAAATACCATGAGAAAATATTAAAACAGTTTCGTAATCTCTCTCAATGAAAACATAATTATAGGATTTTTTTTGCTTAATTTTTGCAAATTCAACGAATAAACTTTTTCCCTAAATATCATTACTAAATAAAATTTATTAGGAGTGTTTTGATACTTCATGATCCGGATTACACTTCTTTTTTTTGGTGCCGTTCTAACACTATTCTCATCAGACAGACATACCAGTACAGGCAACTCTGTTTTCATCTCCAATTTAAGACAGGGCACTACTCCTCTGTTTCCTTCTCGATAATAGTAGGATTATCTGTTTTTATCTGGAAGGGCGTGAATAAGACATGAATTAAAAATGGAAATGTTTAGATTTGAGGCCCGCGCTTTACGCGCACAACAACAAAGCATTCCACAACACATAATCTATTCTCTTCTCACAATTTCAAACCTCTTCTTAACAAAGAGTCTGGAGTCTGGACACAATTCTGTCTTTGTCTCTTGTGATTTTGGGAACCACGTATCTCATCTTTCATTTTGAAGGTTCTCATTTTCATGGCTCCCTGCCTACTCTATTCTTGCCTTTAACTCCTCTCTTCTCATTTTGGACACCCTTTTCTTCCATTTTTCTGGCATTTTCTCTCTCGTAAAAGGGTTTTTCTGGGTTTGATGGATTTACTCTCCTAGAGAGGCATTTGCTTTTTCTTTTTCTTTTTCTTTTTTTATTATTATTTCATCAAAATAAATGGAATATTGCAACATTGGTTGGAGGAGTTGGAGGAGAAGTTGCTTTTGGCTTGAATCTCCAATCATTTTGTAACACAATTTCCCTCATATTAGACGGGTAGGTTATATTTGATTAATTTTCTAATCTTCAACGGGAAAAAAGACTCAATCTTTTATCATTAATGCATTACCTTATATATTTCCCTTTACTCGAATAGAGATACCAATCTTCTTCCTGGAGGAAATAGTAACTATAATGGCTTGCAATTGCTAGTTTAATAGGCATAACCTTTTTGCCCTTTTCTTTTGTTTGCCATTGTTTTGACAGGTTAAAGAACCATTTCTCTTTCCCCGTTGGTGTCATCCTTTCGTGGGTTCTTACATTTTGTTTCTGGTTTCCACCATGGCTACCAAAATCAAATGGATTGTCAAGGGGTTCAAATGCATTGCTCAAATCTTTGGTAAGTCCCCATCTTTCTCTCAATCTGTATATGGGTTTTATTATTTTGCATTAAGATGAGAAAGGGGTATTGTTTGTAGTTGTGAAGGAGCAAGATATGGAAATTGGGTATCCAACAGATGTCAAGCATGTTGCACACATTGGCTGGGATGGCGTTTCTGGTACTCCCCCTAGTTGGGTATGTAAAATTGTAAATTGCCCTACTATCTCATAATTTACTATCCCATGATTAAACCTCATTTAAAGCTTTTATGCTTGTCTTTTAAAAATTGTTTTTGTTGAATGAGATGATGCAGATGAGTGCATTCAAGCCAGGCCCTGATTTCAACAAATCATTTGGTGGTAACCCAAGAGATTCTAATTCTACAACTACTAATTCATGGTCCTCTCCAGGCATGTTCATGTTTTTTTTCCATCTACCTTTGCTTTTAGTTTCTTCCTTCTTTATGTGTTGCATTACAAACAGGAGAAAGAAAAAAAAAAAAGAAAAGAAAAGAAAAGAAGGAGATTACCTGGAGCTGAGAAATCTTTTGTGGACATGGAAATGTCAATTAAGTAATGGCAAGGGTGTAATGAAACTCTTGTTGTGGGGGGAAATTCCTAATAAGACAACAGAAAATAAGACCCTTTCACGGGTTACATTGACTAGTGGAAACGTGTTTTGTTTCAATTCATTGGAAGTTTGAAACCAAAAAACTAAAGCATGGAAAAAGTTCTAGAGATTCTTTGCTCCATAGAAGGAAAAGTTTGGCTCTTCTGTCACGAGAGAAACTTCTATAATAAGGGGAATCTACTGCTGCATAGCCTTAACTAAGCCCATTTTCAACTTTTGAGGTCCCGTGTAAGATGCTTTACTTTAATTATTCTTCCTTTACTGGAGTTTCTGTTTGATTAATCTGTTGAGAATCATTAGTAGCCAATGAATTCCTTCTTAGAGACGGATCTGTTAAGCATTTATCAAATAGGTTAATGATATTTGACCTTGCATGTGCCCCTATGTTCTTATGCCATTGGATGGAATTAATCTTTTTCTCTTCAATGAACAGAGCTTTTCCTCTCAATGAAATTTCTTTAGTCAGATCATACTGTAGACAATTAATTAAAGGCATTAACTGTATCAAATTAAGTCCATACAGTATGTGGTTGAAACTATCCATGGTATTGTTCTGGAAAAAGTGTTGGATGAGTTCACAGCTATAACAATGAAACCAAAGGTTTTTTGTTTAGAAATATTGTTGGGGTTCACTTGTGTTCTTTGCGCCAATTACGATATTGAATGTGGTTTAAGCCTTTACATGCTGTTTTCACAATATTTCTTCGCAATGAATCACACCTTGGTCATCACAAAGTATTGTGGCAATGTTGTGATCACATAATATTGTTAACAGGTAATCTTTAGATGCTTAGCTCTAATCTTTTCTTGTTTACAGATTATGATCAGCCAAAGGGATCTCAGAAATTCAGAGACAGTCCCTCATCTGCAGATGTCTCAAATACTGCAAAGAAACAAAACCAGAAAAAGAAGTCAACTTCATCTACCAGGTGCAACTCTTCAATGTCATCACGCATATCATCAAAGTCCAAATACAATCAAAAGGAGCCAAGTGCAAGATTCTAAAGTTTGTTTTGAAGGAATTGGCAAAAGATCAATGTACATATAACTGAGATAGCAGAGGACCCCATTTGGTGGTGGTAGAGATATTCACAAAGAAGGTACAAATTTGAGCAAAAATTCATGAATCCTATGTATAGGTAATAGAAGGATATATATGAAGTTGAATGAGATAGGGATAACAAACATGAGCTGAGAGAACACAACACATTCAAGGACGACGAGACTTAGGTAGAAGCAATTTGTTTTGGTTTACCATGAGCAATATAAATTGTCTAGGTTGTAAAGGAATGCTGATATCTCTTTGTAATTGTTGATTTAAGATGTTCATTGCCGTAATTCTGCCATTCATAATTTCATTTTGCTCACCAAATAGAGAAAATTTAGTTTCAACTATTCAAGTCTTTGGTTCATATCATATATCCAAACAAATTATGCCTCATGTGATGATATATTAATTCAATAATCAAGCAGTTCTAGAGCTATTTTTGGAAAAGAAAATTATCAAACAGTTTATGGGTTTCTAGGGAGAAAAGGGCAGGGCTAAGTATGTTTCTTTGGGTTGGACTGTTAATTATTCTTTTGAGCCTTGGTTAAAATGCTAACCCAGGCCGAAAAGAAGCATGACTTGGACCTCTTCCATCCTTAGGGGAGTTAGGTCTCGGGACTGGACTCAATGCCAAAGGGTTTTTGGGTTCATCCTGCGGCATCGACATGTGACCTCTGTCATCCAGTTGGACGTATTTTTGCAAGTTGAGAGGTTGATGGACTAATTTGTTAAAAGAAAAAACTACAACAGCTCGATTGCAGATGAAAGAGAAGCTTGAGAAGATCTTAATCAATGTAATCCTGAAAACAAGTCCCACGTTTATGCCTTTATCATCCATTAATTGTCTATGTACTAGTTAAGATCAAAAAAAGAAGTTGTGTACGTACTAGCAAGGGAAAACGGAGCAATATATTACTGTGTCACCAATCCCACCTAGCACCTATCAGGATTTTCAATTTGTTATCTAATTAGGCCGTAGTTGTTCTATGGATGTTGATTTTTTTATTTTTTTTATTTTTATCTTTTTTTATGTTAAATTACAGAGTTGCTTGGCATGGTAGAAGTTTAAATCCTTGATTTTAAGGTCAAAGTACCTTATTTGCTCCCTAAACATTTTTTCTTTCTGCAATCAACACCTTAAATTAATTTTCCTTTCAGTAAATACCTTTTATAATTTGAAATTTGTAAAAAACCCGAAATTATCAATAAAATCAAGGTACAAATAAGGGGTTTAACCGCTAATTTTTTGTGCAAATAGGTAGTTTGACCATTAATTTTTGGTGCACATAGGGGGTTTGACTGTTAGTTTTTTATGGGTTTCAAATTATGGAGGATGTTGATTGGGAAGAAAATTAGCTTTAGAGATGTTAATTGTAAAATGAAAAAATGTATAAGATGCAGATTTGGCTTAATTTTAATTTTAAATCAAGATTTTTTAATTAATAAATATTAACTCGACTAAATTCTTATTGGTAATATATATGTTAATAATTAAGGGGGTTGATTGAATTTACAACATAGAAAAAAAAATGTCAATCCAAATTGAAAATCCAGATATATATATTGCGACTTCAAATTTAAAGTGAATTCTTGGTTCTGTTTTGCGTAGTTTTTTAATAATTTTTTCTTAATTTTTAAAAGATAAAGTAGATAAGTAATATTAAAATATAAAAAAAAGTATTTGTTAGTTAGATCTCTAAAAACTAAGAGGAAAATAATTTTAAAACTATATTATTTTAATAAATTTTTATTGAAAAAACGTAAAACAACCTATTTTTAAATTAAAATTGAATTTTTTTATACTTTAACAAAATAATATAATTTTTTTCACCCAAAAAAAAAAATATAATTTTAAGGTATTTGTTCTCCTATTTTTTCTAACTTTTTAGAGACATGCCCGACAAAGACTAATCTCATTATCCAATTAATTATTATTATTATTATTATTTTTTAATTTGGATTATGCATTTAGTGTTACTACCTATGTTTCACATTATTTGACCTTTTAAAGGAGAGAATTAGAATTAAGGAAAATAATAATTTACTCTTGATTTTAAAGATAAATATGTTTAAGGGTTTTTTAAATATATATCTAAGGACGTAATTATTGCATTTTTTATATTAATTAGTAGTAAAAAAATAAAAATCAACTTTTATTTAAGTAATTGTTTAATATTCTGTGTAACATTGATAGTAAAATTAATGATAATTTTTATATTTTTTAATATTAATAATATCAAAAAATACAATAATTATATTTTTAACATGTATTTTAAGAATATAAATTAAAAAACCCTATGTTTAAAGTATTATTTTGTCCTTTTACTTAGAATTCATTTTTTTTAACAATCTACAATTTGGGAGAGGGAGATATTTTTTGAGGTATTTGTAAAAGTCGAAACTCCAATCAACAAATCTAAGCATTTTAAGATTTAAAGACGAGTCATTAAACCCAAAATGTGGTTTACTTAGAATTCATTTTTCAATTCTTGTTTCAACATAAGAAATAATTAATGTTTAAAGAGAAAGGCAAACGGCCTAGGACACCGTCTTTAATTCTTAAAAGGTTAAATCTTCAATTTAATTCTTAAATTATTGTATAAACTTTTGATTTGGTTTTTAAATTCAAAAAATTTCTGATTTAGTCCCTAAATTATTGTATGGACCCTAATTTGGTAGTTATTATTTATCAATTTACCTCAAGTTGGTCATTTCGTACAAAAAACAGCTGACATGTCTATTATTTAACGACGAAAAACAGTAACTTAATGATGAAAAATAATAATTTAACGATGAAAAATAATAACTTAACAATGAAAAATAATAACTTAACAATGAAAAACAATAACTTAAAAGTCATATGTCACATTAATAACAAGACACACTAGTTGGTTTTTATACAGAATGACCAATTTATGGTAAATTGGTAAATAGTAGGTACCAAATTGGGAGTCTATACAATAGTTTAAGGATCAAATCAAAGATTTTTTTAATTTAAGGACCAAGGTTCATATAATAATTTCGGGATCAAATTAAAAATTTAACCTTCTTAAAAATGTGTACAACCCCCAACCTTGGGGACTGGATTTGAATTTCTACTCCCCAAATTTGTACTTATTCAAAAGAAATAATATTGGAAGACGAAGTAGAAAGATAATTAATTAATGTTGTATTAAAAATTAAAAATGACAAATAAAATTAAATAAAATTTTTTTTCCCAAAGAGTCTATTTATGAAGTGAAATAAAACTCTACTATTATTACCAACTACTTAAATAACTTAATAATAAATTTTTTATAAAAAATAAAAAATAAAAAATTTTAAATTTAAATTATATGATATATAAGTGAAGTGAGGTAAAAAATAAAAAATAATTATTTTTTATTATACAACTAAAAAAAAAAACTCTATTATTTTTATACATTTATAATGTTCTATAGTACACCATAATTATATCATTTCTATTGAATTTAATACTTACAAACTTAACTAAAACTGTTGATGGTTGGCATCTCACTATCAAAATATTTATGAAGATGCGTCACCCATATGGGGCTGAGGTTCGTACGCATTGTCGCATTGAATGATGCCTTACGGCATGTTTTTGAGCGTACCACTTCTGTCCCATTTATTTATTCATTTAACTAATTTTACCCATTTATTAAAATAATTTTTTGGTTTATGTTTTTAGAGTATTTTTATTATAAATATAAGTAAAAAATATAAAAATTAATATTTATTTTAATATTAAGGTCAAATAAATAAATTTAATTTAATAATTAATAAA
>BPVZ01000044.1:1914837-1924949 GCA_020521535.1 Rubroshorea leprosula
CGGACAGGTACTTTTTTTTTTTTTTTGGGGTAAATAAATGTTCTGTGCAGCACTGCTGCGTACCTTACCCTTACCGGATTGCATTGAACGGATCCAATGCATGTTTTGTGTCCCATTAATCCGTGTAATGCGTGCAAGGAAAAGATGTATTGAGCATATAGGAAATGGTAACACGTAAAGGTGTCATGATTATATAAATTTCTATACATTAATTTTTAAAATATATATTAATTAGTCCAGCACTTGGTGGCCTAATGGTCACCCCCTTGTGAGAGTGCTTGGGACTAGAGAATTTGAGATCAAATCTTAAACTCCTCTTCCCTTTTTCCTGAAAAAATTTCACTCTATTCAAAATATCTATATATATATTAGTTAAGTTTAATTTGCGTTATTAGTAAAACCTATTAATTGTAATTGTTAGTTTATATTTTATAAAAGACAAAATTGTTAATATATATTATAAATTAAAATTAACTTATAAATTGATATTTTTAAATGTCATAATTGTTTATATATAAAAAAAAAACTATATGTATTCCTAACACTTTTTTGTATAGTCATAACAACCCCTGAGCATATACCTTAAGCTAGAGATTCATTCATATAAGGACATGACCTTTTAAAATATTTTTAATTAAAGATATAATCATTCAATTTTTCTTTTTAGTAAAGTTTTATGTATCCAATAAAACTAATATGCATACAGAAGCATAAAGTCATTTGCCACTACAAATAATTACTACTCTAATCAAAGAAAGAATTCAACTAGAACTAAAATAAAAAAGATAATATATATATATATATCTTTAATTAAAAAATTTTAAAATGTGATATTTTTAATTAAAAAAATTTTAAATTAAAGTTTTATCCCTATGTATACAAGATTTCCTTTAAAATGCAAGGTATATACTATGGGTGGGCAACTGGGCATTGCCCCACCCAATAGCAGGGGCACTACAAACTAGCGATATGATGGGCAACAACTTCTAACGTAGTAATAATAATAAAGGTTGCACCAAGTCTTATAGGTAAATTGTTAAATATATTCAATATCTTGATAATAATTAAAATTTGAGATATGACAATGTCATATTATTTCTCATCCTCTATTTTCAAATTGTGCATGTAAAAAAAAAGTAATAATAAAGGTAAAATTATTGTTGACATCTAGGAATGTCTCTTTTTACCAAAAATATCAAGGAGTGCCTCATGTCTGCCAATTTTTTTTTTTAAATAAGTTTTTATTTTTATTGTAGTGAGAAACTTCCTTTTTGATTGTTTTTGATTCTGTAGATTTAATTTGTCATCATTTAATTTCATTAGATATTCAAAAGTTAAAGGATTATTGTTAAGAATTTTACCTAGAACTTGAAGTTTTATGGCAATTTTACTTTGGATTTGAGATTTTGTAACAAAACAGCAGGGCATTGGTAAACAAAATCCATGTCCGTATAGTGCCGATTGTCAACAATGATCAATTGCCTAAAATTCTTCAATACAGTATATTGCCTGGTACCTTGTCGGACCACGCCCACCCCCTATTATATATTGTTGGGATTTTAAGGATATGAGATACGTGGAATTTAATTTATCAAGATCTAATGAAGTAAATATATTGCGTATCTGAATCTTTCTAATCAAAATATTACTTAATAATCTTTAAGGATTTTAAAAAATTATCATAATTAGGGATCTCATGATTAAACTTACAAAAACAAATATAGTTAGTATTAGAGTTTAGGTCTTCTTCTCCTTAATTAACTTCTGTATATTGATAACCGGTGGATCATGTCACTCTCTAACTCTCTTATTTATAGAGTTATGGTTTTTTGAATGGAGAGAGGATCTAACCCATTATAATAATTTTTTGGGCAGCCCATTAGGTAACCCATCTTTATTTTCAGAACCTACACCTATTTTTTTTTTTTTTTGAAAAGCCAAAGAGTTTTTATTTTTATGAGTACAAGGGGTACTCAAACCCGTTACATAGGGTCCCTTAAAATGCATAGGGTCCCTCAAAATACAATCATCCCATATGGGTCACCAGTCACTACAGGTAATGTGAATTTCTACTTGGTATTCATCAGTCTCCTCACATCCTTCCTGCTGCCACAATTAATCCTCAAGCATTTTGCTTGGTTTTGTATCCAATCGAACAAGGAAAAGAAGCATCCCTTACTTTTGTTCTTTATCCAATGAAATGAATGGAGTTGAAGTAGCTCCAGAAGTCTTCCTTTATCTGCCTCCTTCCCTCTAAATAATTTCTCATTTTGTGCTAACCATATTGTCCTGATCAACGAAAACCATATACAATCCCATCCCTTCTTCTCCCTTGTTATAATTAACAGATGTGGATGCTGTTCAAATGCCCTGTAGCAATCTCTATCCAACACAGTTGTTAATCCCCACCATTTAAAACATGCTATCCAAAGGCTATATGCTAGATTACAATGGATGAACAAATGATTGGAATCCTCAAACTCTCTATCACATAGGACACACTTGCATTCTGCAATGTTTTGTATAATTCCTCTGTTCAAAGGTTAAGTTTTGTTGGTATTTTGTCCTGCAACAGTTGCCATGAGAAGGCTGCTATCTTATTGGGAATGAACACGTTCCGAACTTTGTGTAAAGCTGCATATTGTTGTTCCAGACTTTGCTCTTGTGTTAATTCTTGATAAGCTGTCCTCGTTGAATAGCATCCGTCCTTGGAATGTATCCACTCCCACTGGTCTAGCTTGCCTCTCGTGATTGGAATTCTTTGTATCTCTCGCTGTAGATTTGCTTCCTGATGTTTTTCCCAACTATACAAGTTCCTTCTCCATTGCAATTTCCAATTCCAAGATCCATTCACCCATGCTCCCATCTGCGCTATCTTTTTATCTTTACCTGTAGACAAAGAGTACAGTCTTGGGTATTTGTTACCTATGCTCTCTCCCCCACTCTAGTTGTCCCACCAAAAATTAATCACGTCTCCTCCCCCCACTTTTAATTTCAAACCATTGGCTAACCAGTCCCGTTTCTCCTTAACTATGGTGTTTATCCTACATATGTCTCTCCACCATGTTGAACCGAAGATAAATCCCTCCCTCAGCCAATTGTAGCTATGTTCCCCTTCCTTGCCATACTTTTCCAAGATGACCTTTTTCCATAGTCCTCTCTCCTCTGACATTAGTCTACCCCACCATTTACCTAACAGAGTCAGATTTAATTTTCCCAAATCTTTCACTCCTAGCCCTCCTCTTACTTTATCTTTGCAAACCTTACCCCATTTCACCCATTTTATCCTATTTCCCCCTTTAGTCCCACCCCATAAAAAACTTCTACAAATTTTATCAAGGGATAGAATTGTATCTTTTGGGATCAAATACATCGACATCCAGAAAATTGGGAGGCTGGACAGTCCTGAATTAATAAGAGTGATTCGACCCCCAAGAGACCGGTAGCTAGCCTTCCACATGGATAATTTTTTGGAGAATAGGTCCATCAAAGGTTTCCAGAACCCAAGCCTTCTGCAGTTTCCTCTTATGGGAATTCCCAAGTACTTAAATGGAAATGTTCCTTTTTTGCAGTACAAAACCCACAACATTTTATCTAATCAATCTTCCTCCACATTTATTAAAGTTAATCTTCAAACCCGAGCACAATTCAAAGGCTCTCAAAATTCCTTTCATTGCCCACACATTTTCATCTGTAGCTAATCCAAACAATATCGTGTCCTCAGCGTATTGGAGATGTGTTATTCTGAAGTCTCGAGAGCCCACCTCCACTCCTTGTAATAGTCCTTTTTGAACAGTCGTGGTAACCAGTCCATTTAACCCCTTAGCAACAATTAAAAACAGAAAGGGAGATAAGGGATCCCCTTGCTTGAGACCCCGTGAGACTGAAAATTATCTTGTCGGGCTCCCATTAACTAAAATTGACACCATGCTCATCTCAAGGCACTCCTTGATCCAATTCCTCCAGGTAGTGCAGAACCCCATTCTCTGCATCATATAGTCAAGAAATCTCCAATTGACCTTGTCGTAAGCCTTTTCAAAATCAATTTTAAACATGAAAGTTCCCTTCTTTCTCTTCTTTGCTTCATCTATCACCTCATTTGCAATAACAACTCCATCCATTAATTGTCTTCCGCTGATGAACGCCATATGTTGCTCTCCAATTAGCTCATCAAGTACCTTCCTCAATCTATGGGCTAATATCTTTGCCAAGATTTTATACATAACGCCAATGAGAGAAATGGGTCTATACTCCTCAATCTTCTGAGTTGTCCACCTTTGGCACTAGGACTATGAAAGAGGAGTTCAAGCCCCTCACTAATTTATTGTTATTGTGGACTTCTTGCAGGAAATCGATGACATCTTTTTTGATTATTTCCCACTCGCTCTTTACAAATTTGAAATTGAATCCATTTGGGTCTGGTGCTTTTAAGCTATCACATTCCTATACTGCTGCCTTAATCTCATCATCAGTGAAGAGGTTAGTAAGCAATCTGTTATCTTCAGAAGTTATTTGCTTAAAACATGCCCCCTCTAATTTTGGCCTCTCCAATTGCTCCTCCGTAAACATGTTTTCAAAGAATGCTGGGATCTCCTCTTTCATTCTGGTCACATCTTCAATCTGAGTTCCTTTTATATAAATGCTATTCATTTCACTCCTCCTCCATCTACCCTTCACATAGTTATGGTAGACTTTTGTGTTGGCATCGCCATTAAGCAGCCAAGTCTTCCTTGATTTCTGTTGGAGCATGCTTTCTTTATACCTTATGCTTCTCCACAGGTCTAAGAAAGCTTCCCTTTTGCTTTTGATGTCCTCCTTGATAGTTGTTCCTTCTCTCCCCTCATATTGACTTGATCAATCTTTGTTGTAGCCTTGTTGATTTTATTGTCAATTTTAGAGACTAGATTTTTGCTCCACTTCCTTAGGGCCTTTTTTGTCATTTTCAATTTCTCTTTAAGCCAGAATCCTGCCGACCCTTGGAGGTTAGCCTCGCTCCAAACTTTTTTTATCAGCTCTCTACATCCTTCTTGCTCCAGCCATGCATCAAAAAATTTAAATGGCTTAGGGTCCCAATCTACTTTTTTTGTGTCTAAGTAAAATTGGGCAGTGATCAGAGATTGTTCTGCTCAATCCCCATTGTCTAGCCTCGTCCCATTTAGCTAACCAACCTCCAGATAGCAAGAATCTGTCAATTCTACTCATGGATTTGCCATTAGTCTGGTACCAAGTGTATTTTCTGCCAACTAGTGGAATATCAATCAACTTCATTTCAGTAATGAAATTGTCAAACTCCTTCATCTCTGTTGTTATTCCTATGCTACCGTTCCTTTCCTCTACTTTCCTGACTGTATTAAAGTCACCAACTAGACATATATTCTCTCCATTTCCTGATATTAAGTTTTTCAGCTCTCCCCATAAAGCCCTTTTACCTGCTAAATTACAATGGGGAGTAGACATCGATGATGATAATGGGAGTATTCTCTGGCACCCACACCTCTTCAATACCTATGAAGTTTTCTCCCTCTAACACCCAAATCTTACTAATTACTTTATGATCCCATAAACACAACATACCTCCTGACCTTCCTACTGGCTCTTTGGCAACATAGTCAAACTCCTCAGATCCCCAAATTGTTCTACATAACTTTTTGTCCGCCAAACCTAGCTTTGTTTCTTGTACAGCTAAAAAGATCACCCTTTCTTTATTCACTAAGTCTCTGAGATGTCACTTCTTCCCAACACCCCCCAACCCTCTTACATTATATGACAGTATATTCATAAGATGGGATCACTAACCTTCTGTGCCTTGCTTACTTTCTTTGCTGCCTCTGCTTCTTTAACTTTTCTGTCTCTCGCTTCCATCTCCTCGAGATTTTTCATGACCATCTCCTCATTCTCAACTGTTGCTCATATCTCTTTTGCAAAATTCCAGAGATGTACTGCCATTTTCTGGTTTGATTGTTCCTTCAATATTCTGTTGCAATTCTCTATTCCGCTATCTCCCAACGATCCTTCTACTACTGAATTGCTGGTACACGGTATGAACTCTAGAATACCCTCTTTCTCTGCCTTTGCATGTCTCAGCTTTGCTTTGCCTCTGCCCATCTTCTTCTAGTTGACCAATCCTAGAAGAATAGCTCTTTGGTACACAGATCTACACAATTCTGCTATCTTTCTGCTCTTTTTCTTATCTTTTTTCCTTTTCTTATCTATCTTCTCCTTCTCCATTCCGTCACTGCTCCCTCGTTCTGTCCAGAATGTTGTGGAATTTTCTGAGTTGTTTCCTTCTTCTGTCTGTTCTTCTAATCCATGTGTTTGCTCTTTTTGACCGTCATCTTCTGGTCTTAATTTGAAGCCCATCTGCATGTTGTTGTTTGTGCCCCAGTGGCACATTCTTCCTTGTCCGATTCTCTATCTGTAGTGTGTTTCTGGCCCAATCCCTTTTGAGTGGGTTCGGCCTGCATATTTGGTCCATTACTTTCTGGATTTTCAATAGAGTCCAAAGTTGTTTGTTTCCTCCCATTTGAATCTGATTCACACTCCCCAATGTCATCTTTGCCACCTGTTTCTGTCAAATATCCATCCACATTAATGCTATCTGCCACAACCTCTACCGACTCTTCTTCACCAATCCGACTATGTGATAGCTTGTCAGCCTTTTGCAACGTTTCACTGCATAGCTATTTCTTCTTGATTCAAACTTGGCCTCAAGATCCGAGTCATCTACCAGCCCAATGTCATTCTTGCTGCATTCTCGGATGTCATCCCTATCTTCATCTTCTTCGATAGAAAATTCCCCTTTACCATCGTGGTTGCTGCCTTGGTGTCCTTCATCTCAATCGCTTACTTTAGACTAGTCTTCTTCAATTTCAGGATCACTTTCAAAGTTTGGAATGAAGTCATATTTCAATGAAAAAAGGTTGTTAGTCCATTCCTCTTTCGTGAATTTTAAATTATACACTGCCCCATTCACTTTAACTTGTCTCTTGACAGAGATTGAGTCCATTATTGTCGTGGAAATGGGGAATCTTGCAATATTGAATCTCCTTTTTTTACTTGTACTGTCATCTAGACAGATGAACTTGCCCCAAGCTACTGACATTCTCTCAAAGAAATTTGGACCCCATGCGTGCAAAGGTGCTCCTTGGCATCTTATCCATGCAAACGTCTCACTTGCCACCACTGTTGGTGACCAAGGTTTTACCTCTGAGAACCATTGGCCTAACCAATCTGGTGCACCATGTACTAAGTCTTCTAGTTCTTCCTTGTCTTCACAATCCATTAGGACCATCTTACCTCCCATTGCTCGAAGGCGACATGAGAAGTAACCTTCCATGTAAAACTTCTCCTGGAGATTTGGAACAATTTCTACAGAGTGGGCTGTTCCAACATAACACCCCTCAAGCCACTTATAATCTTCATCTTTAACTTCATACTCAAAGCCTGTCCACTCTCCTCTGCTGTTCTTCACTTTCCATGTTTGTATTCTCTGTGTCTGTGTTTGCCCATTTACTTCTCTTCTTCTGTGATTCCTTTGGTCACCTATTGCTCGTGTAACCGTCTGTTGATCCCCTGTTTTCTCAAATTTCACGCCTCCTCGTCCTTTGATTGCTTCAGCGTAGGATTTGTCCTAGATTGTATTAGCTATGAATGTGGCTTTCCTGATTTCCTTCATTTCCATTTTCTCCTGCGGGTATTTTGCTACATTTACCCATATTTTCCTTCCCACAATCCGAATCTCATCTAATTTTCTTTCAAGCTCCTTCACATTCTTGACATCTAAAAATCTGATGAAGCCAAAACTGCTGCCATTCTTATTTCTTCTCTGTGGGCTGTAGATTGCTAACACTCGACCATACTTGCAAAAAGTTGACCAAATATCTGTGTAACTCCAATCATCAGGGATATTAGTGAAGAAGAAAGCTGTTGCTTGTTTGTATATCCCTTTATCATATCCCCAGTCTCCCTGAACTTTCTGCTGCCTGCTGCGCCCCTTATATCCTCTTGTCTTTGCTCTCCTTGTGCTGCTTCTTCTCCCTCATGATCTCATCGACTCTCTGTCCAATGCTGGCCAGCCGGCCCTTGTTTGGTGTCTGTTGTCCCAGTCCCTAACTCTCTCTCTTCCTCTTTCTCTCATCTCTCTCTCACACTAGGGTCGTGTTTTTCACGTGAATGAACCTAAACCTACACCTATTCATCTCACACCATATAAAACTAAAATAAAACTTAGACCTATTTAGACTACATCGTTTTATTGGGTTTGATCAATTTTCCATTTGATCCAATTTTAAACATAAAATATAATTAGTGGTAGTCCACATAAAAGTTTCCAATATATATACGTTAAGTTCAAAATGATGTCGACAGCAGTTATTGATTAAGAGCTGATAATTGTCGACAGCAAATTAATTGGTTAACTTGTTCTTCCTTTTTTTCTTTCTCTTATTTTCTTTTAGGAAGGAGCATTTTGTTCTGGCTGCCTGCTGGGGGAAGGGATCAAGATATGGCTTTTGGTGTTTCGATTCAGGTTGCAAGGGTGGAGACAATATATGGCATGAATATAATGTGTCGTGTGTGTGAGAATGTACATTAATGTATAGGGCCATAAGCTATAGTCAGCAGCCTGTAGATGAGAGACGACAAAATTTATTAATTAAACTGTTGCCCCGAAGGTGACATCTCAAACTTTTTTTAAAAACATCAACAACAGATTAACAAGAGATCGTCTTTCCCCTTTGTTTTTTTTTAAGGTGCATCATAATTTATTAATCACTGCCAAAAAGATTATAATTTAAATTGGAAAAAAAAAAAAAAAACCGATGGGTGGTTAGGAAATGCCATGCACCATATTGTGACTTATATTTTAGGGTTAAATTGCAAGCTATGGGAAAACCTGCAGGTAGAACACATCTGCAAGTATTTTCGCTCTCCATACATTCAATTTATTGAATATTTTAGGATCCTAAAATTATGTCGTTTCAATAAGTTTTAATTAAAAAAAATTAAAATAACATATATTTAAATTAAAAATTGAATTTGTTTTGATTTTTTCTTATAATATTTTAATAAAATAATGTAATTTTGAGGTCTTTATTCTCTTTTTTTATAAAAATTTTGGAGACATGCCCAACAAAGACCAATCTCATTATATAATTAACTTTTGTTTTTTATTTGGATCATGCATTTAATGTTACTACCTATGTTTCACATTATTGACAGTTTAAAAGAGAGCATTAGGATTAAGATAAGTAATAAAGTACCCTTGATTTTAAAGATAGATATGTTTAAGGGTTTTTTTAATATATATTATTGTACTTTTTATATTAATTATTTTCAAAAAAAATAAAATTTGACTTTTAATAAGTAATTACCTAATTAAAATAGTCTATGTAGTACTAATAATGAAATTAATAATAGTTTTTATATTTTTTATGTTAGAAATATGTAATAATTACATCTTTAATATGTGTCTTAAAAGTACAAATTAAAAAAAAAAACCTATATTTGAAGTATTAAGTTGTTCTTTTAAGAAGAATTCATTTTTTAATTTTTGTTTCAATAAAAGAAATAATTAATATTTAAAGACGAAGGCACCTGGACCTAGAGGCCCACTGACATTAACCAGCTTGTTAGGTGCATTCCCCCCTCCCCTGGACGGGTTTCGAACCTGCCCGTGTCAAAATGTTCAAAAAAAAAAAAATTTAAAGACGAAGGCACCAGCCTAGGAGGTCAAACGATTATAAACTTTAAGAAAAGTGCACTTTCTAACTTTGATTCGAGTTCAATCTCCCCAAATTTGTACATGTTTTTAAAAAAAAAGTTTAAAGACAAAGTGGAAAGATAATTAATTAAATATTGTATTGAAAATTGAAAATAATAAATAAAATTATATAAAAATTTTCTTTCTAAGAAGTCTATTAAAGTAGAATAAAAAATATTATTATAATAAATTCATAATGTTATATAGTAGTACTATAATTATATCATTTCTATTAAATTTAATAGTTACAGACTCAAATAAAACTCTTGTTTGTTGGCATCTCACTGCCAAAATATTTATGAAGATGCATCATCCATTTTGAGCTGAGTGTTGTGCGCATGGTTTTAAAATC
>BPVZ01000044.1:1931033-1944207 GCA_020521535.1 Rubroshorea leprosula
TATGTTATGTAACACCTGACTCTTTACAAAAATGAGAATTCTTATGTCAACCGAAACAAAAAAATCCAAGTATGCTGTTATGGCTGTTATGGGCACGACTCTTTTTCTTTAATTTTCATTTTTTGTCAGAAAGGAAAATAGCTAATTTTTCCTTTTCAATGGAAGAAAATAACTGAATTATAATGCAGTATTTGTACATTCTAGTAATATTCATTGACCAACAAAGTTCATAGTATTCAGAAGTAATTTCCTTCACGCAAAAGAGATTATAAGTCATTTGATTTATTTGGGTCACAAGGGTAAAGTGGTAAAGGGGAAAAAGATGCTTGTTTGATGTTGTGTAGCCCACGATAAAAAAATATATAATTTTTTGAGTCTTTGGATTTTCAGAACGTCTTGGTATACTAAAATGTTTATCAAACAGTCCAACTTGTGAACCCCAAACTGAGACTCATGTGATGGACGGCTTGATGGAAGTTTTAACATGCCAAAATTTCTTGATTTTTCGTTTTACTTAATTTTTTTTAGAAAAAAAGCACTGTTAATTAGCGATTTGCAGCGTTACTGTTTCAGCAGTGCAGCTTAAAATTCATGATCCATACTACTGGGGCTGGCCGACGGTCAGTTAACTAAAATGGTTAGTTAAAAATTGTAAAAAAAAAATTAATTAAGTAGTTAGATGTATATGATTTTTTTTTTTCAATTTTAATTGGATAACTGAAAAAATTTGGTTGATTAATGGTTATAGGGTTGAAAAACTTAAAACCAAATATATAACCAAAAAATAAAATTGTATATATTAATAAATAAATAATAGTTTTTTAAATATTATGAATAAATATAAAAATCACCTTATTCAATTTCATTGTCAAGTTTTGCTCAGTAAATTTTGTTACTCTTTTCGTTCATTTTTTTATAGATCTAATTTGATTTAAAAAATTTTTAGATATAAATTTTAAATAAAAATTTAATATATTATATAAATTATAATTGAAAATTTTTTATTATATAAAAGTACACAACAAGAACTTCATATAGGAGGAAAAAAAACTTTTTAATTTTTGCTTATATAAATTGTTACATTTTCTTTTGAAATTTATATCTGAAAAGTTAAAAAGTCAAATTAAATTTATTAAAAATAAACAAATGGAGTATGATTTAGTATTTGAATTTAAAATATATCTAAAAGTAAAAGAATAAAATTTAAAATTCATATTTTGTTCTTATTTGTCCATCTTTTTTTGCATTTTCTTGTATTTATATCCCTTAAAAATTTTAAATTTTGGTAAAGTATAATCATTTTTAAGCTCAAAATAAGCTTTCATTGTTAATTTGGTTATAACCGATAACCAAGATATTAAAACCAATTATTTTAGTCATCAAACTGAAAATCCAAAAGATTTTTGTTTTGGTTCCTATAAAATAAAATAAGATAAAAAGGATAGCCAAATATTGATTTCATTTCAATTAGACTGAAACCAAGCCATGTCCACTCTTAGATTTTTATTTTTTTTTTTGAAAGGCAAAATATGTTAATGGAGTACAAGGGATACTCAAACCCATTTACAACTATAGTAATTCAAAATCTAAATAGATGTTTTAAACAAGAGATAACTCTACTTGGTTAATTACTACATACAGAGGCCCTTGGATTTAAAATCCAGTCAGACATAGAGAATCTCCATTCTTTCTCTCTATTTCTTAGCCATTGATAAGTTTTCATTTGAATGGAGTCAAATATTCTTCCCACTTCTATTGAGCTATTTTTAAACACTCTTCCATTTCTAGCATTCCATATAGTCCATACTGCTGCAAACCATACAGATTCCCAACTAGCCTTCATTTTTCCATTAGTCATCAACCCATCATGCTGTTCAAAAGCCTCCCACTCAGTATTTGCTGTAACAGTTTTAACATTCCACCATTTATAACAACATGACCAGACTTGTGAGGAAACTTTACAATACAAAAACAAGTGACTATTGTCTTCAAAGCATTCATCACACAGAGAGCAATTTGTTTCTTGGATATCTTTTAAGATCCCTCTTTTCAGTAAGTTGATTTTGGTTGGCAGCCTATCAATAATTAATTGCCAGACAAATCCACAAATTTTGTGAGGGATTACCGAATTCCATACCCTTTCATAGATTTTTTTGCAAGGTGTG
Source organism: Rubroshorea leprosula (assembly GCA_020521535.1). Lineage (NCBI taxonomy): Eukaryota > Viridiplantae > Streptophyta > Magnoliopsida > Malvales > Dipterocarpaceae > Rubroshorea > Rubroshorea leprosula. The sequence continues at coordinate 1,933,199 of BPVZ01000044.1, forward strand.
TTCCGGTTGCCAACTAGTCTTTCGTATCTCAAGCTTGATGATTTTGTGCCGTTGGAATTGAATTTCCACTTCCACGAATCTCTTTCTCCTTGTAACAGCATTACGTGCTGTAGGATGTTGTCAAGCTCCTTTGCTTTTTCTTGTTCCCATGTGTAGAGTTCTTGGTTCCACTGAAGGTTCCACTTCGATATTCCTTTCTACCAACATCCCATTTGGTTCAGCTTGTTATTTTTACCTGTAGAGATCAAAAATAATCTTGGAAATATGTTAGCCAACTTTCCAACATCCCTCCACTTGTCCCTCTAGAAGCTCATGCTACCTCCCTCACTTACTATGAAATCAAATCCTTCAGATATCCATCTACTTCTATTTTGATCAGCTACATCTATTCTACACACATCTTGCCACCATCTTGATCCTTTCCCCCTGCCCTCCTAAACCCAATTTTCCCAATTTTCATCTCCACCACCATATTTTTCCTTGATGATCGATAACCATAGACTCTCTCTATTTTCTGCCAATTTGCCCCACCATTTACCAAGTAAAGCTAGATTAAAACATCTAAGGTCTTTAATGCCTAATCCCTCATCCTTTTTGCTTTGACAAACCTTCATCCAATTAACCCAATGAATCTTTTTCCTATCCCCATAGCCCTTCTATAGAAAATCACTCCTAATTTTATCAATTACTTTTAAAATACCTTTTGGGACGAGGTAGACAGACATAAGGAAAACTAGGAGAGATGAGAGCACATATTGAAGCAGCGTGATTCTTCCATCGAAGGATAGCCATCTTACTTGACAAATAGTCAATTTTTTCCGAAAGAACTCTATCAATGGTTGCCACATTTCCCATTTTCTTTGATTTCCTCCAACCATCACCTCGAGATATTCAAATGGCAAGTCACCAATCTTACAATGCAGCAAGCGCACCATTTTGTTTAACCAATCCTCCTTGACATGTATTCCTATTAACTGGCTTTTGAGAAAATTGATTTTGAGGCCTAAAACAATCTCAAATAGCCTCATGATACACATTGTAGCCCATATGTTCTTCTTTGTAGCTTTCCCAAACAAGATGGTATCATCTGCAAATTGTATATGAGAGAAACTCATTCCATTCTGCCCTACCTCAATACCTTCAAACAGCTCATTATCAACTGTTGACTTTATAATTCCGTTAAGGCCTTCAGCAACGACTAAGAACAAGAATGGTGACAATCGGTCACCCTGTTTTAGGCCTGTGGATACCCAAAATTGTTTGGAAGGGCTCCCATTAACCAGAACTGACAGCAAGTTTGTTTTCAGACATTTGGTGAGCCATCCTCTCCACTTACTTCCAAACCCGAGTCTTCTCAGCATGTAGTCTAAGAAACTCTAACAGACCTTGTCATATGCTTTCTCAAAATCAACTTTCAACACAAAACTATCTTTCTTTTTCTTTTTGGCTTCATCAATGATCTCATTTGCCAAAACCACTCCTTTAGATAGTTGTCTTCCTTCCAAGAATGCCATCTGCTGTGCGCCTATCACCTTGGGGAACACCACTCTAATTTTGTTGGCCAGGATCTTGGCAATGATTTTGTACATTGCCCCAATCAATGATATTGGCCTATATTCTTCAATTTTTTGAGGGTTATGGGCCTTCAGAATTAAGGTAATAAAAGAGACATTTGCACTAGTAATCAATTTCCCATTCTTTTAGAACTCCTGAGCAAACCTGATCACATCCTCCTTAATCTCTTGCTAAAACTCCTTGAAGAATCTAAAATTAAACCCATATGGACTTGGAGATTTCTCGCAACTGCACTCCCAAACCGTTGCTCTTATTTCGTCTACGCTGAATGGCCTAATTAGTGTATCATTTTGTTCCTCGGAGATCTATCTAAATGTCATGCCATTCAAAATTGGTCTTTGCCATTCATCCTCTTTAAATAGTTCTTCAAAATATTTAGCTATTCCATCTTTAATTTCCTAAACTCCTTTTAGTTTCTTGTCGTTTATCTACACACTATTAATTTCCATTTTTCGATGTTTACTCTGAGTGCTTTGGTGGAAGAATTTTGTGTTTGCATCACCCTTTTTCAGCCAATCTTTCCTTACCTTTTGTTTAAGCATTCCTTCTTTTATTTTCACATTTTCCCACCATTCTTGCATTTTACCCTTCCTTTCCATAACTTCTTGCTCTGTGAGTGATCTATATTATGCTTTTATATCTAGGTTTGTGATTGCCTCCTTGCTCTCTTGAATCTTCATATCACTATGAGACATTGCCTTCTTACTCCATTCTTTTATTTTAACCTTCATGATCTTCAGTTTTTCTTTCAATTGGTACCCTTTCCAACCGGCCATTTCATTTTCTTTCCAGGTGTTCACTACTAACTCCTTGAAACTCATCTACTTTAGCCATACATTAAAGCATTTGAATGGTCTAGGACCCCGATTTATCTTCTCGTTCTTCAAAAGAATTGGGCAATGATTAGATAAGGATCTTTTAAGGCCCAATTGCTTGATATTTGGCCATTTCATTATCCACTCCATTGATAACAGAAAGCGATCAAGTCTGCTCATAGAGCAACTGTTAGGGTGGTACAAGGTAAATTTTCTCCCATTTAACAGAATATCAACCATACCTACTTCCTCAATAAATTCTTCAAACTACCTTATTTGACTTGTTTGATTATTATTTCCTACCCTTTCAAATTGGTTCCTTGTAGCATTGAAATCCCCAAGCAAACACCAGTTTCCTCAATTTTCAGTAATTAACAACTGCAACTCCTCCTATAACTGTCTTTTTCCAGCTCCTTCACAAGGACCATACACATTCACAATGCACACAGGTGTTTCATCTGCCCCCCAACAGCCAAAAATTCTTATAAAGTTTGAGCCGCTCACCAATTTACTCATTTTCAGCATTTCTTTATTCCAAATGCATATTAGGCGCCTTGATTGCTCGTTAGTTGACTTTGCCACAAAATCAAAATCATCTGAGCCCCACAGTAGCCTACACAATTGTTTATCTATCACCTCCATTTTTTATTCTTGGATTGCTAAAAAGTTCACTCTTTACTTACTAACAAGCTCTCTAATTTCTCGTTTCTTCCCCTTCCCTCCTAGTCCTCTTGTATTGTATGATAATAAATTCATGGGAATAGATTACTGACTTTTTTCTCCTCTGTGTCTCCCTGTTGTATTAGCTGCTTCCTAGCTTCTTTGTCCATTTTCTCTAGATCTGAGATCCTCTTTACTACCTCTTCTTCATTGCCCTTTACTGTGATACCCATTGCCTTCACAAACTTACACATCTTTTCCTCAACGATGCTTCGATTTCTCTGGTTGCCTTCCTTGTTGCAATTCAAGATGCAACTGTCTGAGATAGACACACCTGCTACAGGATTCATTGGGTCTGGAATAAATTTTGGCAGCTTCTCCTTTTGGTTCCTTTTTGAATTGACTCTGCCTCCCTTCTTCGTAGATCTGCTTTTAATCCTTGCCATAGAAGAGCTTTGATACACGGACATGCAGGATCTAATTTTTCTCCTTCTATTGTTTCTTATTCTCCCTTTCCTTTTTTCTCCCGCTTGCATCCATTCTTTCAGTCTTCCGGAGTCACTATTTATGCCCTTCTAGAATGACTCTACCTCATCTTCCTCCTCGGCTTTCTCCTCTGTTGGATCTTCTTCGATTTTCTTCGATTGCATTTGCAAGGCTGACTCACTCATTTGTGGGTTCCTTCTATTTGTGCTATTTCTCTCTGAGGTTACCAGCGATGAGTGACGCAAGCTATCAAACCCCCTGCATCTATTTTCTATTTTTTCTTCTTCACCAATTTGCAATTCTTCACCTCTAGACTTTCGAGAAGACTCCAGTTCTGTTTGGGCTTCATTTAAGCCCATTTTTTTCTCTTCTCTTGTAATACCCTTGCTTGTTTCTTGGGCTTGATCTATATTCACCGACCCACTTGGGACTTGGGCCTCCCTTTCACCTTCATTTTCTTCAAAATCAACCTTTTCATTCCTATTTTTCCCCTTTGTTTGACACTTTTTCCCATGTTGCTATAGCTAGAGATCTCCAGTTGTTGATCACTGTCTGCACTGGTCCTGTCATTACCAACTTTCAGCTTCTCTACACAATCTCCCATAGCTTCATTAAATTCTTCTTGAGCACCCTATTCCTTTCTTTTGTCTACTGATCTCCACTCCCCATGCATAGGACAGTTTGTTGACTTCTCTCCTCTGTGCTCATGCGATTTGAATGGAACTTTTTTTTTTATCACTGTCCAATCGACCGTTACAATCCACATCATCATCTTCTTCTTCACTAGGTTCAAATGGTCTTTGTTCTTCATGTTGGGAACCGTTATTGTTTGAGTTCGAGTAACTCTCCTTTGCCCAATCTGAGACCCAAGATTCCTCCCCTATATCTTCTATGGAGTATTTGGTTTTTGAATTGCAATTCGAGTTAAAATATAGACAACCTGAGCTTGCTTCTTCCTTCGAACACTGAATGTAGTACACATGATCATTAATCTTATAACTAAGATTTTTAGAAATGGATTTCTTTTCTGTTGTAGAGATCAAGACTCTAACAGCATCAAATCTCTTCTTCAATCTTGTGCTATCATCCAAAGAAATAAATGTCCCCCACATGCTTGCAATAAAGGCAAAAAACCCCTGACCCCATATATGTAGAGGGACACCTATGCACTTAAGCCAGGCAAATCTTTCAATCGCCACCATAGTAGGACTCCACGGTTTGATTTTGGAGAACCATTGGTTAACCATTCTTTTGCATTTTCTACAATTTCTTTGAGTTCCTCCTTATCTTCACCGTCTAATAGCACAAGCTTTCCGCCCATTGTCTTTGCTTTAATGGAGAACATTCCTTCCATGTATAGCCTTTCTTGGATTATTGGTGCTATCTCTAGTGATCTTAGAGTTCCCACATAGCTTCCTTCTAACCATTCCCAGTCTTCTCTTCTCGGGTTGTATTCCTTCTACTTCCCTGTTAGCTCTTTCTTTTTTGCGACCCATTCTTTCTACGGTCCCATAAGCCAATTTCCTTTTTCTGGTTGATGAAAACCTTTGCTAGTGATTACCTCCACATACGAACGAGTGTTCTTCACAGACTGGTCTCTCATGGAGTAATACTCTTTATCCCTACTTCCACTTGCTTTCTTCCCCTCACTGAGCTCCTTTTTTAATTGTGGTGTGTTCACCTTCATTTTCTGGTTTTCGACCCATATCTGGTCCAGCCTTTTTTCCCGTGTCTTTTCATCCTTTAGATTCAAATAACGAACAAACCCAAATCTTTTACCTTCTCTGTTTCTTCTGATGGGGCTGTATATTGCATATACTCTTTCGAATTTCAAGAACATTTTCCACATGTCTTCATATTTCCAATGATTTGAGAAGTTCGTGAAGTAGAAAACGGATGCCTTGTTGTATAAGACTCTATACAAGCCTTCGTGGATCTGACTCCTATCCTTGATCCTTTTGCTTTCTCTTCGATTCTGATCCTGTTGTCTTTCCCTGTCCACCGTCTGCTACTCTGTCCTCTCCGATGACTGCCTCTTTGTGCTCTCCGCCGATCCCAGTTCCATTGTCTGTTACTTCTCTCTCTCTCTCTCTCTACCTCTCTCTCTCATGTTTCAATTTTTTTGAGCTCAACCCATGTCCACTCTTAGATACTACGGTTGTTTTCTTAGCCTTCCAAAATATCCCCATGTTAATTCTTAAAAAAAAAAAAAAAAAAAAACTGTTAATTAGCACCCAAAATGAAACCAAGGACATGAGAAATCTAACAAGATTAAGTTGGACTCAAACTAAAGTTGTTGGTTAATGCAAAATGTTGTTTCCTGTACGATGTCAAAAGACCTTTAAGTGTCTATGAGACTTCCAATCTCAAATAACTTAAAAAAACATACTAGTCTTTTTCAGGCCAAATATAAAGCTAGTCATATACAAAAATAAAGGACATTTTAAAAAATTTATCTATCGTGATATTAAATGGCTTTTCTAGACGGATATATTAGAAGTTAATTAGACAAATTAACTAAAACTACTAGTATTTGGCGCTTATTGTCAAGCCTTTACTAAAGAAATATCAATGGAATGAAGTAATATGTTTTTACCACAATCACTTTTAATTTTTATTTTACATTGTTTAAATTAGTTGGGCAATCCACTTAAAATGTATTACTAATTATAGTAAATATTGGGAGAATTCTTTTGTTATCTCATAGTAATATTCAAATATTAATTAATTATATTTAATTAATATTTGATATAATTTAATAATAAATTTTTAACCTATGTTTAAGAATGAAATTAATAAATTTTTTAACAATAAATTTATTAACAATAAATTTATATTGAGAAAAATAAAAATTGACATTTAATTTATTAACTGTCTAATTAAAATCATATATGTGATATTGATAATAAAATTAATATCAATTTTTATATTTTTTTCATATAAATTAAAGGTTAAAAGTATATTAATTATGCCTTTATTCTATTATTAAAAAAACCCTTTAACAATTAAATAATTAAGTAACATGTTTTATAAGTACTATTTTCATCTCAAATAACTTTTTTAATTCAAAATTTGTTCCAAATTTATTGACATTTTTATTTTTTGAGATAGATCATTGTTTTTTTCTTTTCTTGTAATCAAATTTTTATATCTTAACTTTAATTATCTATCATATCAAATATATTTATGGGCAAAAAAATTCCTACAGTATAGCATTTAATTTTCGACGCTTAAAGGCAGTTTGTGAAACTATCAAGGACGATGTTATATGGTTTGTGGTGGAGTTTTAGAAGAATGGTAAGCTAGTAAAAGGGTCAAACACTCCCTTTATTGTATTGGTTCCAAAGAAGGAAAATCTTGTGAGAATAGAGGATTACATACCTATTTCACTCCACAATAAAATATTTGATTCATCTAAAAAAAAAACATACCTATTTCACTCATCAACTACATGTATATGGTGATAGCTAAGCTGTTGGCAAATAGATTGAGGTGTGTATTAGATGAGGTCATTGGGAAAACACAATTTGCTTTCATAGGAGGAAGGTAGTTGATGGATGGTGTAATGGTGGCAAATGAAACTATTGATGAGGTAAAGAAGAAGAGGAGTTGTATTATTTTCGAGGCCAATTTTGAAAAGGCATATGATAAGATCTATTGGGATTTTTTGATGTGCATGATGGAAAAAATGGTTCATTTTCAGTGCTTGTGAATAGTAGCCCCACAAGAGAATTCTCAATGAGCAAAGGATTGAGACAAGGGAGCCTTTATCCACATTCTTTTTCTAATTGTGGCTAAGGGACTCAATGGTATTATCTAATCAGCAGTTGTAGTGAAACAATTCAATGGAGTTTAATTAGATTGATAGGGGGAATTATTGTGTATCTCGTTTGCAATTTGTAGATAACACAATCATTTTCACAGAAGCAATGGAGTAGAATGTGTAGGCTTTGAAGTGTATTGTGAGGATATTTGAGCTTGCATCCAACTTAAATATAAACTACAGCAAGAATATAATAATGGGAATCAACACAAATGAAATGTGGTGGGAAAATATGGCAAGAGTCCTAAATTGTGAAGTTGGAAGCATACCTTTTGTATATTTGGGGATTCCAATAGGAGCAAACATGCAAAGATCAAAAGAGTGCAAGTTTTTGATCGAAAATTCAGAAATAAACTGTCAATCTGGAAATCAAGGCTGTTGTCTTTTGGAGGGAGGATTGCCCTTTTAAACTCTATGCTTTCTAACCTTTTGATGTTTCTCATGTCCATGTACCTTGTCCCAATAGGTGTGATTAAGATTTTAGACTCAATTAGGAGGAATTTGTCGTGGGGGGATTGTGAGGAAAGAAAAAGGATTTGTTGAGTTAAGTGGAAGAAAGTGTGTAAGGAAAAATTGGGTGGTGGACTAGGAGTGAAAAATCTTAGAGCATTTAACTTTTCTTTGCTAGGGAAATGGTGGAGGAGGTTTTTAACTTAAAAAGAGGGGTTATGGAGGTTGGTGTTAGAGGAGAAGTACAGTGTACAGGATAAGAATTGTGTCTAGTATGCAAATGAGGGGACTGTTAAGGGATCACAGTGGTAGAGAAGCATTTGTAGTTTAAATAGTGGTTTGTTTGGTTCAGAGGGATAGTTGGTTAAGGGTTTCAGTTTAAGGCTAGCGAATGGGATGGGTGTTTTGTTCTAGAAACTTAACTAGGTTGCGTGTTTTAAGCTTTATGACATGTTTCCAAGATTATTTCAATTATCAACTGACAAGAATATCACAGTTATTGAAATGGGATTATGAAGGAACAATGCATGGCTGTGGGATCTCAAATGGAGACGCCAACCTTTCCAGAGGGATACTAAGACCATTGGCCAGTTGGAAGAGCTTATAAAAGAGAATAGGCCGACAGCAAATAGGGAAGATAGATGGATCTGGAGATGGGAAATTCATGGAAGCTACTCCCTGGAGTCGACCTACAAATATCTAATGCAATCCTTAGAGCTTGGAAGAAATGCTGGTAGCCGTTGGCCCCGAAGAAGGTATGTGCTTTTTTGTGGCAAGCTTTACAAAGATGAATCCCTCCCAAGGATACTCTGTTAGCTAGAGGTGTATTAAGAAAGGAATCCCAAGTTATCTATAATTTGTGTGGCTCCTATGATGAGAGTGGGGATTATTTGCTGTTAAACTACTCGATTGCATGGGGACCGTGGTCAAAATGCTTAAGGTGGTGGGGTTCATCCTATGTCCTGTGTGGTAACTTAGAGTAGGTTTTTCACCAACACTTTTGGATAAATATGAGGAGGAATGGCAATGGTGGGTGGGGGCTTGTATGGTTTGTTGTTGTATGGACTTTACTGCTGTATAAAAACGAACTGTTGTTCAAAGGAATTGATGCTGATGAGGATAAACTATTCCCATTAGTTCAAACATGATCATTTCTCTGGTTAATAGATTTTTCATTCAGAGACTGGATTTCTTCACCAACGGAATGCGCCAAGAAGATCAAAAGGGGGCAACAAAATGTAGGTGCTGGGTGGGCAATTTCGTGAAGGCCCTGGTTGTTTTTGCTCTTTTATGGGTATAATAGTACTAGAGTGACAAGTTTTAGCTCCTGTGAAATGTTAGTTTTAAAAATGTGGTCGGATGTTTTGAATGTTGCTATCCGCCTCTACAAAATGTAAGATAAGGAAATAAACCAACAATGTATTTGAGTTAGTAGTAGCTTTGAACTCTATTTTTATACTTTTTATTTATTTTTAATAAAGTTAGTTTGATTTTTTTAATTTTAAGATATAAATTTTAGATAAAAGTTTAACCATCTATGTAAATAATTATTAAAATTTTTTTGCTTCTATATATAATTCTTGTTAAATATTTTTATTTGACCAAAAAAATTTTAATTTTTATTCGTATGTATTATTAAATTTTCATCTAAGATTCATATCTTAAAAATCAAAAAGTCAAATTAAATTTACAAAAAAAAAATAAATAAAAGGAGTATTGTTTTTTTTTGCCATTCAAAAAATAATAATAATAAAAATAAAAACATAAGATAATATAAAATAAGTTAAAAATTCACAATTACTTTCTCTATCCAAAAATAATTATTTTTTTATTTGTTTGCCCAAATTAAAGGATTGAGAAACACTTTATATATTTACCTACATACCTCAGGTAAATACATGAATTTATCTATATATATTACTTTAGGAGAAAAACTAAAAAATAAAAATATACTTTTTGTGATAGCATAATAAACTAAAATAAATAATAATGATAGGATTAAATGAGGAAAAAATATTTTTCTATTGAAATAAAAAACAATTAATTTAAGATAAAATTAAGAAAAAAAAAATATAACTATTTTGAAATAAAGAGAGTACTTTGACACATAAAGAGTACTCCCTCAGTAAAATTTAATCTGTCCTAATTTTATTTATACATAAAAATTTATTTAATAAATAAAATATAATTAAAAATTTTTTTGATTTAAGTGAAAATACTCAATAAGAGTTATCTATAGAAAGAAAAAATTATTTATTATTCATTTACTATAAAATTATCTGATCATATTTTATGTAAAAATCGAACTAAGACAATCAAATCTCACCAAGAGTAATAAATAAGATAAGAGAATAGTATCCATTTACCTTATTTTTCAAAATTTAAAGGAAAAATTATTTTAAAATTATATTATTTTAATAAATTCTTATTATAAAAAAACTAAAATATTTTATTTCTAAAATATAAATGAAATTATTTTTTATTTTTATAATATTTTATTAAAATAATATGATTTTAAAATAATTTTTTAGGAATAAAACAAATAAATACTAATTTCATAATATAATACGGTATGTGTTTATTTGGACAATTACCCTATGTAGCAATCTCAGTTCTCAACGCAGCTTTTAGATGGAAACGACAAGGATTACTTTGGGTATGAGCCCAGCCTCACAAAAAGGCCAAATAGAGCCCAGACTCACAAAAAGGTCTAATACATCGAGTGATAATAAACCAGAAAATGTGTCTAAAAGGTCTGTGGTTATAATTCTCCTGGACTCTCTTGTTGGTTAATATACAAATCCAATTTTGTTAAAATATGATGCCTCCAGAAGCTGCGAAGGTCTACTATGTTTTCTGTCCCAATCTGAATTTATTGATTTCATAAAATAAGGCAAACGATTTTTCAACTTCATTGGTATTTTTACAGAAATGTGTAGGCCTGCACAAATACAAATTATTGGATATGGAGATAAGTATTTTGACTGTCGAAATTATCTTTAATTTATTCAGGCTTTATAATTTAGATCATAAAATTGTGAATTTTTATGTAAAAGAGAGATTTACTTACATTTAAATCTTATATATTATATTTATATAAAATTTTGATTATTTATTTCTTTATTTTTAATAGTCGAGACTTATCATAATTTTTAATAAATTTGAATAAATCCTAACCATTAAAACTAGAGACATAAATA
>BPVZ01000044.1:1956444-1972897 GCA_020521535.1 Rubroshorea leprosula
AATGGTTTTTAAATTCCCGCTAAAAGCAAATGTACAGATTAATTTATTAAGAAAAGGTAATGTCGGTTAAGAAAGGTATTATAATTGAGGAAAAAGGAAAAAAAGACATTCCCTCTAACTCATAAAATAGAGTTTTTTCAATGTTCTGTCTCTCAATAGAGGGGAAAGTATAATGAAAGTTGAAAGGAGGAGGAAATAGAAAGCACTCATCCTCTCCATAATGAACCCTCCCCATAATGAAAGTTAAGACTCATGAAGATCCCAATGGATTAATTCTTGCCAAAAACAAGATTCATAAAGAAACTTAACACTTTGTTTCCTAATTAGGAAACTCTTAGGACCCAATTAATTAATCTCCCCTAACTAAAAGTACTGTAGTACTACTACCGTTAGTAAAGAATAACTTGGATAGAGAAGTGAAAAAAATATATAGGTCGTACTCTCTTTCTCCTTAAATAATATTCTCTTGTCTCACTTTTTAAATAAAAAATAATTTGATTTAATCATATTATTTTTTATTTGAATAAGATATTAAATACTAATATTTTAATTTTATCTTTATTTTCAAAGAGATAAAAATAAATTAGAATTTTTTTAATTATAAGTAAGGGATTTTGTAATAAATGAATTCTTGATAATGATGAATGAATAAAGTTAAACACCCAAATCGCACTAGAAGTTATATGTTTTGGATTTTGAATTTATACTAAATTTAATGTTTGTTTTTCTAAATTTTAACAAAGAAAAATTTTTCCCACTTTATCCTTATCATTATCTATTGATTTTAATTATTCATCTTATTGTAAAAAAATCTCTCTTTATTTTTATCATTTTTTAAGAATAATATATGTAAAAATATAAATTATTCCTAAAACTTTAATAAAAAATAAAATAAAAACCATTTATTATTTTGAGAAAATATTGTAGTTATTAATATTAACACATTAAATAGTTAGACTTTTCATATTTTTAACATCCTCATAAAAAGTACCTACTTTTCAATTATTTTACTCTTCTCATTTGCATATCCTATTATTCAAATTTAAAATTTTTTATTTTTATTAATAAAGAAATCGATTGCCACTTAGCCCCTAAGGTTCTTGTCTAAAATTATTAAATTTTATTGTAAGATAAGATTATGTTTAAAGAGTTGTATAACTTTTTTAAAACTTTACTTATAAGTTATTTTGAAAGGTAATTTTTGAATTTGTTTCTTAACAAAATTTTAAATTAGTGAGAGAAGGATCATCTCTACTAGACCGTTCATAAATCATCTTTCTTATAATTATTAGGAAATACCTAAACAAGTTCTTAAACTTTGTGGATTTCGTCCATCCAAAACTTATGTCTCTAGAGATATCCTATATTCTCCAACTGGAGGAAAAAAAAAAAAAAAAAAGAAGATATCTATATTTGATCTAGAATCCACATCAACGTTTGTGTAATTTTTATGTAAATTAGTCATTGACTTTCAAATTAATAGTTGATAGTTATATATTTAGTAATATATATTTAGTGTAAATAAAAATAATATTAATTAAACAAAAGAGGTACATACATGTTCCATGTTAATGTGGTACTAATTATATATATTAAGTAATATATTTCAAATCGTACGTAACACAAGTATAAAGGCTTTTTATAGTTCCATGTTCCCAAATGAGCATGAATAGATCTGATGGTTCGAACTGATACCCAACATATCACGCCAGTCCTTGATTTGAGGTTGTAGGATTGGGGAGTAAAAATACGAGACATCATAAAAGGAGAGATGTCACTTTGATCCTTCCTTTTTGTCTGTTGAGGAGTCATTTCAATCTTTGTTCCTTTTTCAATTTTCTTTGGTTGTTAATTTTGCTACTGAGAGACCAATAATATTATTACCACACCGCAGTAGTCCAAGGTTGCGTTTGAAAGTGCGCACGGGGTTTTTTCTTATATAGTTATAATAATATTTAATATTTAATATAATTATAAAATTATTTATTAAAATTTAATTTAAGTTAATTTAATTATATTATAATTTATAATATTTTATTTAAATTTAACATCTCATTTTTTTTAATTTTATAAAAAATTAAAAACTTATTTTTTTCTTATAAATTATTATTTAACGAAAGTCAAAAGAACACCAATAATAAAAAAATAAAAAACTTAAATTATTAAATAGTAAATATTATTTATCTTAATAATTATATATCATATAATATTTTTTAAATTTTAATTAATAATTAATAAAATTTATCATATATGATTTATAATTTTTTTTAAAAATAAATAATTAAATATTAAAATAACTTTTAATTACAATTATAATATAATACAGTTCAACATAAATATAATTACAATTACAATACTTCATAGCAATTATAAATGCACACTAAGTAAAAGAGCACCATCAACAAATGTATCAAAAAATAAAAACTAAACCGTCCAAGTATTTGGTTCGCGATGCAGAAGGCCGACCCGCTACAGAACCCTGTGTTACACCATTGGTTATTTTTAGTGCTGGAGTTCCTTCCAATATTGGCAATTGGCCCGAATCAATTTGTGCTTGGACAATATATATATATATATATATATATTCCCATCTTCATAAAATGGTAAAACGAAATTTTCATAGAAACCATTCCTGTTTACCTAAAGTAAATTAGAATGAAGAAGCATCTGCTCCTGCAATTCATTTTGTCCACTACTAGAACCAAAATGTAGTGATTGTTATCAGTTGATCACTATAATTGGGATATTGTCAATTGCTTTGGACAAGATTAGTTTTCCACTATTGTTTCCCCTTTTAAGGTAGTGGAACTAATCGTGTCAAATCATTCAAACTTGAGTAATTATCAATTTAGATATATAAGTCTTACATAAATTATTAGTTCCATACTTAAAATTCAAATAGTTGAAATTATTATTCTTTGTAAAAATAGTGGAAGTTGTTTGATTTAGATATTATGAATAGTTAATAGTTGTAACTTTTAATTGGTAGTTCATAGAACAACTAATAATAATTATTAAATAATTTGAAATCAATTTTTAAATTAATATTTTCAAACACTCTAACTAATAATTTTTTTTAAAAAAAATTATAAATCAATAGCCAAACAAACGCAACTAAAAATATTTTCATGTCTTTTCAACGCATGGATGCATGCCGAAGAACCAAGAAGGGTAGAAAATTTCAGAGTTTTTCTGAGAGTAGAACTCCTAGGTTTCTGGTCTACTTGGGCAAAAAATTGCAAGAAAACTAATACGATACATTCTCCTTTGAGATGGCAATTGTCAAAATAAATTGATGGGGAGTGAGGTTTGACTTTGACTTGTTGGAAGGCAAAATTGAATTGATGGGTCCTATCAAAAGTCGATGTTTGGTGATTGTATGTTGTTGGAAGGATGAGAATTCCATACATCTATATGGGATGGGAAGTGGGTATTTGGTTTTGTGGAGAGTGTCTGGTCAAAATACCCACAATTACATTTTTTGTCACATGTAGTGTGGTGGAATTTGGGAAATGTTATATTGTTGGCCATTGGCCTTGCCCATATCCATCAAAACTTCAAACTTCAAAGCATATTCCACCAATCAAGCCTCAATCAAATACTTTTGGGGTTTTTGATTTAATAGTTTTATGGTGCTAAATTTACAGTGATTTTTAATTTTTAAACAATTTGAATACAATATTTACTCAAAAAGTTATCTGAGATTTACTAGCAAAAAGGATTTTACTGGTTCAGACTGACCTACTGAATTGCCTAGTCTCAAAAAGTAGGCCACTTACGATTCTGTTTCTTTTTTTCCCCAGTGTAAGGCCGACCAGTTTTGACTTGGAATAATGAGATGAGTAATTTACATATGGCTGAGAGCGACATATACGATAGGATTTGACCAAAAGAAGTGTTGTTTGCTCCATCAACTAATGTCCTAAAGTGCTATGACTCCCCATGGTCCTGATGAAAATCATTTGATTTTCAAAAAATAATAATTAAGTTCTTAAATAAAACCCATCACCACTTAATTTAATCAAATAAGTCCTTAAAGACTAAAATACAATTAATCAAAACCAGAACCATTAATTCTTGAAGAATCTATAAAATTGACGTTATAACATTCATTTGGTAGCATTTGTACGAAGTTAGGATCTACTAATAAATGTGTTGACTCTATTTTATGGAGGTGTTGTTGTGTTGCAGTTATACACTCAAACTCTAATTACTATATAACTAATGAAAGAGTTAAAATCTATTTATGTATGTGTAAGTTTTATATAAATTATGAAATATCCAGCATTTTTAAATTCAACAATTTGAAATATATTATTAAATATAATACCATTATTTTCAGGCATTCAATTTGAAACTCAACAATTAATAATTTACATAATACCTATATATATAAACAGATCCCTATATATATAAACAGATCCTTATTCTTGATGCCTCGTGATCTGTATTGCATATCTTGAAATAAAAATAAAATTTCTAAATCTTAAAAAAATAAGAAAGCAAGTAATTAGGGTGTTGATATGTGTTCTTAGTAGATCGTTTGAGTTGGATCGTGATCCAATTGGCATTATGGGCCTTTTAATTATTTCTGTATTAATTGAGTCCTTATAATATTTTTTGTACAAAAAATTAAAGAAACAGAGAGCGCAAACTGTCCTCATTTATTGAAATGAATTATATATGGAGTGTCTCCATCTACCAAGCTAAATAATTCACGATATTCAAAGAGCAAGAATTATGTTTGAGTATTCAACGAAATTCTGATCACATACCGAACTTTCATGTGCCAACAATATAAATATATACTGATATATTTCTTTTACATAAATTAATATATTATTAATCGATTATCATTGAAAGCATTATCGTGTACCAGGAACTGTTCTTTTGAGTCCAATGGATTTGAAACGGTCCCATAAGAAATTAAATTAAGTAAATAGTGTAAACTTCACCCACCATCAAATGGTTTCCTTCTAGGTTCCATAACGACTATCCTAAACAAAGCTAGTTAGTATAATTAAGGGGGTCTTTACTCTTTAGTATGTGCCATAGAAGTACCCCAATTTGTAGGTCTTTAAAAAAAAAAAAGATCAAAGTATTATTTTTTATTTTTTAGTACATTTAATAATAAATTATATAAAAGTAATAGATTCAATTTTTTCTAAATCCCTCTCTATTACTTAATATTCAAATTTGAAAAATTTAATTTAAAAAATTAAAATTTTAATTAGTTAAACTACTTCATTAAGGGTATGATCAAAGTATTTATGAATTTACTATTATACACTTCTAAAATAATTTTTCTCTAGACAATCTTAAAGAGACATTTTCTTATTAATTTGATGTATTCAAGAATATTATATTTCTTTACGTGTTGGGTATGAAAGTCGGGCTTTCAAATTACTCCTACAATTAAAACACTTGGAATTCATTGTTGCGGGACAACATCGGAAAAAAAAAAAAAAACAATCTTGGACAAATGGAGTTGGGCTTAATTATTTAGTGTCTGTTTGACTTTTGCACACAGCCATTTCGTGCTTCTCAATTTCTTCATAAATTAAATCACTTTGGCACAAACTCGATGTTAGACAATAACATTAAAAAACGTGCAGGTTTTGGCAAGTCAGGTTGGTACAACAATAATTAGTTATTGCATGATGCTGTTCTATTGTTACATGCCACAACTACCAATTAGCATACGAGATCCGGAGATCGAATGGTAAAAGTTGCAGCACTCGTATACGCTAAAATTTCCCTCTAATTGTTAAAAAAAAAAAAAAAAAACCCCTAATTGTGCATGCTCATTTAACTACCGAAATATTTTTATATTTTATTTTAAAATATACAATAAAAAAAATTCACCCATATTTTATAATTTCCTCTATTAATATATTATATAACTTAAAGTCAATTAAAATATTTCATTTTTATTAATAAAAAATCATCATTAAACTGTTTATGTTATTGGCATTTAACTATTGAAACTTAGTGACTATGGTTGACACTGCACTTAATTAATATAAATTGTTAAGTGACCCTGCAGGCGTCTAGGAGACCATCCATCCACTCTGTACAAAAGTATAGGAAGGAAGGATCCCTGGCAAACCCACTATCCTCTCTATTTTGACCTCCACTAATTAGGGCAACCATTCCATCATGAGATGGCCACAAGTAATACTCATTTCAGTGGAAATGGCTTTCTGTATCTGTGGCTCTCATCTCTCTGTCTCTTTCATTTGGGTCCCATTTTATTTATTTCCTCTCTACTCCATTCAAAATGTGGGTTTTCCTTTCTTCCTCAGACTCAACTTATTTGTAGCACAACTTACCTGTTTCCAACCAATTCTGTAATAATCCATGAAGTACTGTTTGGTAGTTCAAACAGATAATCTCCTTTAGACCGTCAAACTCCATCCAGGCAAGAACATTATGGTAGACATGAAAATGAAAGATCCAACACTAAACTTGGTCAAATATATGCCTAAGTATAAGTGTGTAACAACTTAAGCCATAGCAGAACGGCAGTCTTTGTTAAGGAAGCCAGATACATAGATGGTGTAAGAAAAACAGAACTGTACTGTACACTTTTTAAGTGAACATGCGACCAAATCTTCAATATTTTGGTTTGGAAATGCGGTCCCCTACCCCTAACTTTTCTAAAGGAATATTTTTCCTTTTGATGCACCAATGAAATAAGTTGCATTTTCCTTCAGATTCTCTTTAAGAACAGCGACTTTCAGAGTTTCAGTTGAGGACTTCAGGTGGGCACGGTACATCTATTGCTTTGGGTTTAATGCCAAATTTAGTCCCCAAACTTTCAATATTGAACATTTTTAGCCTCTAAACTATTTTTTCACTTTTTTTATTCTTAAACTATAAAAATGTATTTTTTTAATTATTTTATTAGTTAATCTATTAAATTTGTTTATATATATATTTTTAATCATTGAACTTATAAATTTAGAAATTAAAAATACGCATATGTTATAAATTTAGGAACCAAAAACTTCCAAATTTGGACAAATTTAACGGATTAACAAACATAACGAGTAAAAAAGTATATTTTTCATAATTTAGGAATGAAAAAAATGTAAAAAATAATTCAAAGAATAAAAATGTTCAGAATTAAAAGTTTAAGAACCAAAAAAATAGAATTTAATCTATTGCTTTGTAACATTAATTTTAAAAGGCATACAATGTTCGGATTCAAATTAATAAAAAAATTATTTTTATCATATTTAGGAGCAATAGGATTTGTAACTAATACAACGTATTTGTATCATGGATAAAATCTGTTATATCACGGAGATATACAATCAATCCAAACTAATAACAGCAACCTAACTTCTTTATGTAGCAATCAATATTCTAAAGACAAGTAGTAGTATTCAGTCTACATGATATATTAATTGTAAAGTCTCAAAATTCCATCTTAACTTTAATACGGAACTTTAACCATCTACATCTTAATTATATTGCAAATCCTTAGCCTAGTTGGTCATGGTCCAGACTTAAGGCTCGGTGGTCTTGTAGATCCCTCCATAAAAATTTCTCTTGTTCGTAAAAACAAAAAACAGTAAGAAGCTAAGATTTACTAGAGGTAGTCGTGATCTTTTTTATAAAAAATCAGAACATATTTTCAAAAAATTGTGTTAAAACGAGTTCTAAACCGAAGAAAATCTTTTCAAAAGTCAAGCAACTAATATGGAAAAACAACACAGATTGGGATGAAAAAAATAATTGTTGGCTTCTCCATGCACGTTCCTCGTGAGTAAAATTGGTAAAGTTCAAACTTTAAACGACAGAAGCAAAGTGATAGGTCAGCTAAGGCCAAACTTAATATTGGACCCCACCTTTCGTGATCTATCGTTTACTACTACAAGCCCAACACGAACCCCTGTGGAAAAAAGATGTTGTGAAAACTCACAGAAAAGTCTGAAGGCCAAACTGACCAAGGTTTTTCTTTTGGGTAGAAGAATAGTTGAAAGTTACTGAATCCTAATTTTCATCCCTCACGCTGCATACATGACCACGTTGATGCTGAATTTAAGCATGTAATCTATTATTAATACCAAAGGGTAGATTTAAAGTCTCTATATAACCATTTAACTGCAAATAATTTTAATAAATTACACTCACAATATACACATCAGTGAAAATTTGTTCAATATTTATAAAAAAATGATTTTTGAGTGCTCGTGAAATTAGCGGATCAAATTAAAATGCACAAGGCACTTGAGTGTAAAAGGAGAAAAAGTTAGTTAAATTCCAAATGATTTGACAAGACGAGAATGAAAGACTGCATGTGAGAAGCGATATGATAAGGACGTTTGATCTGACCCTTCATTCGCAGCAGCAGAGAGTCAGAGACCCCGACTCACCCACCTCCCTCCCTCTCTCCCTCCCCTCCTCTCCTCTTTTGCCAGAAAAAACGGCTAAGAAACCGTACCAAACCACGTATATCAAACGGTCCCAGCTCCCTTTCCCTCGCTATGCCTGACACGTGGCACAGACCCATTATCCCATCACAAGTCTCTTCTGATCATCTAACCTATCTAGAGTTTTGAGATGATGCATGCATGCTGTTATGAAGGTACAGTAGAAGTGGTGCAATGGGGGGCAGGTTTTTGTGTGTTAGTGTAGGGATGGCGCTGACTCCCACGTGCACTCTGTGAAACTGTGGTTTTTGAAGGGAGAGAGTAACAGAGAGAGGAGAGCTCTCTTCTTCATATGTCATTCTTTTTGCCTTTGTAGGTACCGTGTGTGTCTGAATGGTTAAAATGCGATGCACAGTGTTAACTCCCAGTTAAGTCCCTGTCGTTCTGTTCTCTTTTTGGGCTTGTTGGGTGTCGAGATCTATGGTATTTTTGTGATTTTGTCAACAGTACTAATGGTACACCATGCATGCTTGGTGCATGGTCCATTGGCATGGGCTATGTCTTCATTGATGTATACTTACAGGCCCAACTTTTAGAATCCAGAGAGGTGTTGTCTAATTCAGATAGTATCAAAATATATAACTTAAAATATTAAATAAAAATTTATTATTATTATTATTATTATTATTATTATTATTAACTTTTCGGTATTCAATAACTACATTAGATCTCGATTAATTCAGAATCAAGTCACGTCATATTCTATAAAAAGAGAAACTTTTCCAACACCTGTTCCTCCATTCATAAGACTCGAATTTGAAATTTTATTTTAAAAAAACTGAATTATTTCCACTCATACCAACAAATCGTCGATAATAAACAAGTATTTATTTAAATCATTAAATAGGGAGTATCATTATACTCAAATGTTTTATTTTATTTAATAAAAATCTAAAAAGTTCAAAAAAAATTAGATAGGGATTAAATTATTTATTAGATAGTAATATAATTATAATATTTTTATATCACTTTTTTATATTATTTTTTATATAATTTTTATATATTATTAAATTAATAAATGCACTCAATATTACAAGAATCAAATAAATAAAAATAACCAATCATTTAAATGATGAGTAAGGTTATATTAAAAAGTGGTAAAAAAAAAATTTCTTCAATTATTTTTCATTTTTTAATGATTTTTGTTTTGCCCTCAAATTTGGGAACTCTTTAGAATTTGGGCTACTATAGATCTAGATCATAGGGTGTTTTGGTTTGGCAACATTCCTGAAAAATTGATCTGGGAAGCAAAATCATTTTTTCCTTCGGCTTAGCTTGAAAGATGAATTTACGATATCTAAGATGAAAATGCCAATTCTATCGAGGTTTCCTTTGTAAGTGCTTTGCATATACCTTTTTCATAGAGTATTTTATTTAAAAATATAGATTTATAATTCTTAATTAATTTAATTTTTTTTATTTTTTAAATTTTAATTAATATTTTATATATATTTCAAATAGTAAAAAAATAAAAAATAAAACATCTACCCTTACAACCCAGCGCAGCACAAGACAATACTCACAAACTAAGCCCAAATTTCATGCAATATAAGTGGCTCTTCGTGTAATTTAACTAATTTTATTAAAACAATATTGTAACCCACAGAGCTAACCTAAACTTGGCCCAAATTTTTTTTCTTAATTAAGAAGCGGGTGAACCAAGCGGGCCCATAATCTCAACAACCTTTCTTTATTTTTACAAGAAAATTATTAAACTTGTTAAGATTACTAATTTTATTATTTTATAGTTTTTTTCAATAGTTAGTTATGATATTTAAAAATATTTAATTATAAATTAATTTCAATCTATCAATTAACAAATATTAATTATTTTATCAGTTATCAGTTATTTTTAATAATTAAATTAAGATAAAAATTAATATGATAATTTTTTTATAAATTTAATAAATTTAATGGTGGTCATGACTGCAAAAAAATGCATTTTATTGTGTCAAAAATGGAAGTTAAATCATTAGCTTTCGCTATATTAAAGTGTAAGATTTACAGATTAAACAAGTGAGAAGATGATAAGATCAGACAAGTAAATAAGATCAAACATAAAAATATTGTAATAAAATTGTCAATTTCCCAAGAAGCTTTTGAAACATCACATTCTTCTAATTTATTTCTAGTAATCTATAGCTATCTAGGGCAAAACAAGTTGAATCCATACGCATGATTGGCCTTGGAGAAACATGGTAAATTTGGGAACTGTAGAATTAATGCATGCTTTTAAGGTTTTCAACTATAGCAGGTAGGAATTATGTTGTCCTTGTCAACCCATCAATAAATCTCATCAACTTTTATCTCTTTCACTACTTTTATGTACATTATATTCGTATTTTTCACGTCAGATTATACTTTAGAAATACAATTCAAACATCACATTCTTTTAATTTATTTCTAGTAATCTATAGCTAGATTCATTAAAATGCTTTTACTAATCATGACATTACTAGTATCCTAAGAAATTCTTGTAAGCTTTTAGTTCACTTTTATTCGATTAGACTACTAATTTTGCGAAAGCAAACGAGATAATGTGAGGAAGCTTTTAGCCTTTCTCTCTTCTTTTATATATATATATGAATTTTATATTGTGAAAAATTAGGTAAAAAAATATCTTAAAACTATATTGTTTAAAGAAAATATTATAAGAAAAAACTAAAACAACTTCATTCTCGCTTTAAAAATTAAAATATTTTATTTTTTCATAGAATTAAACAACATAATTTTAAGATATTTTTTACTTAATTTTTTGTAATGTAAGTTGATATCCACTTTTCTATGTGTGTGTATATATATATTTCAACCCTCATCTATGTAATGTCAGTGCTTGATTATGGTTTTTATGGAGATTATAGGTATTGCAATTAATTATGTATATGAATTAAAGTATCTCTTATACTCAATAATAATAGTAGTTGTGTTTTGTCTTTCAAATATATATATATATATATAAATATGCCTATCAAAGACGAAAAAAAAATTTCACCTTTGTTGATCGAGGTAGCATTGTTTGAAGAAACTTTCTGTTTGTTTGTTTGGTGTGTATGAAATAAAAATGAGGAAATAGATTTAAAATCTTAAATATATTCTTGTTTATTAGAGCTTACCATCCTTGGGGTAGGTTCGCATCATGTCTAAGATGTCATTTCTAGTTGAACTAATGATCTCTAACCATGTGAATGCTTATAAGCAGGAAGTTTAATTGTCTAAAACTTATCAAAATATAGAAGGATTTCTAAGATCAGAAGCAAATTAAGTGATTCATTCACTTGGACAAATAGATTGTCAAAATAAGAAAGTCGCCAGTCTTGTGATATATAATTCAAGCCCACAATATCATACATTTTGGTTGATGGAAAAAATTTCAAGCCCACAATCGCAGAAATTTTGGTTGATGGAAAAAATTTCAAGCCCACAATCCCATCTGAATGCATAATTAGGCATGCTTTTTAATTTTCTTTCTTTTTTTTTTTATAAGTACTTTTTAATTTTTTTCATATTGGAGCTATAGTTGTAGATTTATTCCAAATTGTCCCAAGGTACATACGGTAATAAGAGTTCCGCAAGCATATGTAGGGATAATTGGGAAATGATAACAAGTTTGGTTGTCATATAATCCTATTGTATTGATATTAAACGAACGAATACACCAGTTGATATGATCAAGAGAAAGTTTAAGACATTTAGAAGGGCATCAAATTGGGCTTTTAATTATTAATCTGCCTTCAAGAATATTTTTTAATTAACAGGTCCCTCAGAAATTTTTGGCTTCCATTCTTGTACATTATCCTATTATAATGTTATGGTGTGATAATTTGTTGTCAATAAATAATTAAATATATCAACTAATCTTTTTCATTACACGAGAATTGTTAACAAATCATTTTCATACAAAAATAAAAAATAAAAATAAAAATTTAGTCAATAATTTTAATATAAAAATTTAAGATCCAAAATCTTGATATCATTATTAGCCAATCAAATCTTGGGAAACCTTTGATAAAAAAAAAAAAAAAATTTGAATAGATAGAGAAAAGTCGCTGAGGGTAGGTTTCGTGAGAAAAGAGATGAATTGCATTAAAGCAAGATGATCCATAAAGAGGGCAGACTGAGAGGAGAAACAATGGTGCAAGGCAGACAAGAGTGGAATTGTCTCGTCTTGTCATATCAGTTTTCTTTTAGTATGGAATCTATTTCCCTTTTTCTTTTTTCGCACGCATTCAAGGCCCTTTTCTCCCTTGCTACTTTTCTATTTACTTCATTGTCTACCGGTAAAAAATTGTCAGTTTGTGGTTAAAAATTATGTTTAGGTCATGTTGAAATGATATTTTACAAGAAGCGGTTAATTTTACTCATACTTTTACTTAGCATTATTTCGTAGAATATCAAAAAATTTATAAAAAAATACTTATTACTTGTTATACTTTGTAAAATTAATAATATGATCTAATTTATTTATTTATTATTATTATCTTTTATTTTGATTACATAATGCGAGACAATCATTTTCATCTCTTATCTCAATGTACTCGCATGTCATGCGATTTAAATTTAAAATTTTTTACTTTCAGCGAAAGGAAATGACTATTACGCTACTTAAATCGTTAGTTATTAATTTTAATCTTTAACAAATCGTTAAAGTTTTTTTTTTTTTTTTTTAATTTTGAACCTATTAATAATTACTCTATTCTTGAAAGAATATATTTTAACTTCTCAACAACCCTAGTTAATAAGGGTAAATATAAAATGAAAAAATTGTTGTGTAATTTATATTATACAATAAAAACTGTTAGATAAGGGACACTCCTCTTGATATTGAAGTTCTTCTCCCTATCCAATTGTCTTTATTTTGTAGTTTAGTGTAATTCAGATGATAAAATAGTGAATCCATACGAAATTTTATGGGTGATGCTATAGGAACAACTTTTTTGTCTCACATTTTTATATAACTTTCACATGTCATTAAATTATTAGATACTTTCAATATCACTGGTCCCACATGAATTAAAAGAACCAATTATTTTATTGATACATCAAGTTGTACAAATATATGAAACAAAAAAAATTGTACAAAAAGCATTTCCCAAATTTTAATTAGTAATAAATGTGTCTTCATAGATTATTGTAATTTTTTCTATAGTTGTATTAGATAAAAATGTGACAAGTAAAAGAAAATGAAATATAGTAATTATTTTGGGTATGGAGTTTTTTTTTATTCAAAGTTACACAATGAAAGGCAACTTAACCCACTCATATATTATACAAGTTGAATTCAAAACTTTTTACTTTCACTACAAAGAGAAAACTATTGCTTTACTTATTACTTACCACATTTTTTAAAGGTAAATAGTCTAATTTATTTATTAATTTTAATTTTCAGTATAACATTAAGGTTTTCATTTTTAGTTTTGACCTTATTAATAATTACTCTATCCTTAAAAGAGCTTATTAATCTCAACTTCCTAATAACCATCATTAATATTAATAAGAGTAAATATGAAATGAAAAAAATTATTATGTAGTATAAATTGTATAATAAGAACAGTGGGATGAGGGGTCACTACTAGAAAAGCTTTATTTCGAACAAAATACTTTGGACAAGAAAATATTGTGATCGAAAAAAACTTAATTTAGTCAAGCATTTTAACCGAAATATACTTTAGTCTGATTAAAAAATATTTAACATAGTAATTTGGTCTAAAATTATTTTGGTCAAAAATATTGACCAAAATATAAAAGCACGAATTGGCGCCACTATTAATTCAGTCAAATATTTCATCCGAATTGTATTAATAATAAAATAATAAGCATTTCGGTCATAAATTTTGGTTGAATTAATTAAGTAATTTTTTTTATTTAATTATTTTTTCAGTCAAAACTTTTGATTGAAATAATTGTTTCCTTTAAAAAAAAAAATTGTATTAGTATGGCATTTTCTTTCCTAAGTTTTTTTAAATTTTCTATGAAATTATTTTGGTCAAGAATTTTGATTAAAATAACTTTTTTTTAAAAAAATTTGTATTAGTATAGCACTTTTTTTCCCTTTTTTTTTTATTTTCTATGAAACTATTTCAATCAAACATATTGATCGAAATAATTGTCTCTTTTTTTTAATTATATTAACATTGCACTTTCTTTCCTTATTTTTTTTTAATTTTCTATGAAAACTATTTTGGACAAGATGCTTGACCGAAATTATATTGTTTTGGTTACAACAACAAAGCAAAATTTCTTAAATTTTTTTCCAAAATTATTTCAGTGAAAATTCTTATCCAAAATTAACATTTTGACTCTACAAATTAAGTAAAACATTTTGAATTGTCCGTCAAAACTATTTTGGTTAAAATTCTTGACTGAAATAGTCTAAATCTTATAAAAACAATTCAAGCACTTTGAATTGTATTTTACCCATTTCCTTCTTCTTTCTTTCTACTTTTCCCTTCATTCCGCCTTCCACACTCATCTTTCTCATCCTTCTCTTCCTTTTCATCCTTCCCCTCTCTTTACTTCCATCATTTCTTTCATTTGTTCCCTTTTCTCATCTTCTCTTTTCTTCACTTTCCCTTTTCTTTCATTCATTCCCCTCATCCTCTCTTCCATTTTCTCACATTGTCTTTCCCTCATACATTCCTTCCTTTAATTTCATCTCCCTTAATTTCTCTCATTTTCTTTGTTCCTTTAATTTTAATCCTATTAGTTTATTTCCTTTACGATTTACAAGTTTGTTTCAATTAATATTGATGTCAATTTTATTTTTACAAGATTTTATAATAAAAATTAAAGGCATTTTTAGGACACACATCTCATTTGGTACTTTTATTTTTTTTATTTTTTTATTTCATTAAAATTTTATAATTTTTTCTTTTTCCTTAAGTTTCCCATTTAGTTTGTAATTTGTGATTAACTATTTCTTGGCGATAGGGCAATCGCGTAACCCAGTATCAACAAAAACAAAATCGTCAGAACCTTCCAGTAAAGCGGGATGGAGAAACAAAAAAAAAAAAAAAAGAGTTAGTAATTAAGTCTACACCATTTAGCTTAAATTTAAATATTTTTATAGAATTTTGATTTTTGTTGCATAATATTCAATTTAAAATTTTGATATATTTGAATTTAAATAAAATAAATATATTTTTATATATTAATTAAATGCATTTCGTAATTATATAAAAAAAAGGAATTATATATATTCTATAATTACACAAATATATTAATTTTTTAAATTTGAAAATAATATTTCGGTCAAATATTTTGATCAAAATAGTTTAAAATAAAATATTTCTTAATAACATTTTCAGTTAAATATTTTGACCGAAATAGTCTAAAATAAAATATTTCCTAATAACATTTTCGGTCAAATTTTTTGACCAAAATTGTCCAACATTTTCGGTCAAGATGAAAATTTGTCCAAATTATTATTTCGTACACTGGATATTCGGATTAACATTACTTCTTATTTGGCTAAAATTCCTATTTATTCGGCTTGACTGAATAAGTCCCTCTTTCTAGTAGTAGGTGAACTCCATAAGATTAGGGTTCTCTCCTATCTAATTGTCTTCATTTTACACTATGATGTAGTTGGTATTGCAAATCAGAGAGAATCCATATAAAATTTTAATTAATAATAAATATATTTTCTTAATCTTTATTATTTTCTTTATAATAGAGCTAGACAAAAGTGCGGCAAATTTTTTTTTTTTAAAGTCAACACTACAAAATTTTATTAATAGGGCATAAGGGAACTCTAACCCATATAGAAGACAAAAATAGTTTACATGTCATTACCACTAATTCCTTACACCTGCTATCCGGCACCTCCTAGGGTCATGGTACCATTTATAATTGGAAAATGGCCAACCTTCAATGAGCCTACTAATCTATAGGAGTGAACAACCCAAAATTAAAGTGTGACTCAAAATAAACATGTGATAAGTAATTGAATAGACTGAATGTAATAATAATAATAATTTTGAGTATGGAGTTAAAAGGTTGAAAAATGATTTAGA
>BPVZ01000044.1:1985706-1996958 GCA_020521535.1 Rubroshorea leprosula
TTATCAATATATAAAAAAAAGTATTAAAGACATTGAAATGATTTCTTAAAAAATCTTAACATTTAAAATGTTAAAATATTTTAATTTTTACTTTTCTCTTCATATTTTTTCTTAAAGCTAGTCTAGGAACTTGAACTCGATGGAGTTCGGGTTCGAGCTCGATACCTTTAAACTGGATTGACACTCGAGCTCAATATTGCACATGGTTTCAACCTCGAGGTTGGCTCTTTTATTGCCCCAAGTTAAATGCTAAAACGAAACACTTGACTCCAAAATTTCTTGGCACAAGATGTGAACATAATAATTTAGATTATATTCATATTTATTGTAAATATTTTATATTTTAGAATATTCTATTTATATACTTTATATTTCAAAATATTCTCTTTGTAAACACCTATATATAAGTCATTGTACATACAGTATCATTCAATAAAGTAATAAACTTTTCTTCAAATATTTCTCCTTCTTTTTCAATTTTTAACATGGTATCAAAGCTATAAGCTCCTGGTTCTTCTTTTATTACTGTTTGGTTATTGAGTTGGATTTTCAGATTTATTCCAGATCTGAAACTTTGTCGTCGGGTTCTCTTCTCCTACAGATTGGATTGTTTATTCTCAATTCTCACACCTTTATTGAGGTATCTTATTGAGTTGTAATTTCGATCTTGGCATATATTTCTTCATACTTTTAGAGACTTTTTCAGTATTTTGAATTCTACTGATTCTATGGCGAGTTTTGAAAGAACTGTGACTCATCTTGCTACTGCAATGGCTGCCAAAGAGATGATAGACCAACCCATTGTCAACCCTGAATCTTTAAAACAGGTGATATTAAATCTTCTTAATGCTCCTACTACCTTATTTGTTGCGATAAGTACTAAACCTTGGTATTTTGATTCTAGTTGTTGTAATCACATGTCTTCAACTATTGCTTATTTTTCTTTAATGTCACCAAATAATTCCTTTCCTAACATTTATTATGTTGATGGCTTCCCTATGAATGTTAGTCACATCGACAATATTTCTACAAACTCATTGACTTTACCAAACGCTTTCTTAGTTCCAAAACTTAGTTATAATCTCTTATCTATTGATCAGTTATGTGATCTTGGTCTTGAAATAACTTTTTCTACTCATGGTTGTTATGTGCAGGATCCATTGACGGGCCAATTTTTTGGAATTGGTCGCAAGGTGGAGCGTCTGTTTGAGCTCATTTATCTGTATATACCTAACCATAAAATGGATACACCATCATTTCCAAATGACCAATTCATCCAAACCCTACTTTGTGCTGCTGAATTAGATTCTTTGCAAATACCATATCAACAAATCTTCCAAGCCTGTGTTGCTACTAATATTTCTCCTCTTCACTCATGGCACTCATGGATCAGACACACCTCAGTCGATAAACTCCGTCCTCTTATTTCTTGTGGTTTATTAGGATCTGTTCCGAATGAATCTTTGCATTGTATGTCATGTCAATTTGCAAAACAACCAGCTTTATCATTTACTAGTAGTCATTCTCTTTCTGCTACTTCTTTTGATCTCGTGCATTTTGATATTTGGGGTCCATCTCCGACACCTACCATGGGGGGTTCCAAGTATTTTGTGTTATTTATTGATGATCATACTCGTTTCACCTAGATATATCTTATGAAAAATCGCTCTGAGTTGTTACAAATTTATACTGATTTTGCTACCATAGTCAAAACCCAATTCTCTAAAATTATCAAAGTTTTGAGAACTGACAATGCCACAAAATATCTTAGTACTAAACTTCAATCCTTTTTGAAAGAATAGGGCACACTGGCACAACAAACTTGTCCTTAAACTTCTGAACAAAATGGGCAAGCTAAACGTAAACACAGACACATACTTGATTATGTTTGTGCTTTGCTCATTTCATCTTCTTGTCCAGAACGATTTTGGGGTGAAACTGCTCTTACAGCTGTTTATCTCATTAATCGGATTCCATCATCGATCATCAATAATAGGTCTCCATACGAATGTTTACATGGTATTCCTCCTGCCTATGATCTTCTTAAGGTTTTTGGTTGTGCTTATTTTGTTCTTCATCCACCTCATGAACATAATAAGTTAGAGCCTAAAGCTCAATTATATTGCTTGTTGGGTTATGGAATTACACATAAAGGATATCATTGTTGGGATCCTGTGTCACAAAAACATCGAGTCTCATGTCATGTGGTCTTTGGGAACACAATATGTTTTTCTCATTATCAAACTTCCAAGTGTCATCTTTTGATCAACCTCCACTTTTTACTAACCCTTCTATTGAGCTATTTCCTAGTGACTCTAATGTAGATACATTTGATTAGCTCCATGATGCCTCTCCACATGCTCCACCTAGTTCTATCGAAGATGTTCTGCCTGCTACTGGTAATGTATTAGACAATGCTGAGTCTTCTTCCCTTATCGCTTCTGTATCAACTATTGGATCTAACCCTGTTGATCTTGAGCTTGAAAATGAGATCCTTAATCCACCTTCTAAACATCCTACTCGGGTAAGAAATCCTCCTAGCTATCTTCGTGATTATCATTGCTTTCCTATTATTACCTCTTTACATGAGCCTTAATCCTACCAAGAAGCCTCTTCTAAGCCTCTTTAGCAGCAAGCTATGCAAGATGAATCACAAGCTCTTGACAAAACTTGTACATGGGATTTGGTTGATCTTCCTGCTGGAAAGCCTCTAGTAGGTTGTAAATGGGTATACAAGATCAAAACTCGATCTAATGGTTCCGTGGAGCGTTACAAGGCTCGTTTGGTTGCTAAAGGATTTACTCAGGAATATGGGATTGATTATAAGGAAACCTTTGCACCTGTTGCTCGTCCTACTTCAATTCGTAGTTTGATTGTTATTGCTGCTACAAAAAGATGGAAATTGTTTCAAACGGATGTGAAGAATGCCTTTCTAAATGGTGATCTTGTAGAGGAAGTTTACATGAAACCACCTCTTAGACTTGAGCATCCTCCAAACAAAGTTTGCCGATTGAAACAAGTTCTATATGGTTTGAAACAAGCACCTCAAGCCTAGTTTGTGAAGTTTAGTACCACCATTAGTGAATTTGGTTTTACTTCTAGTCCTCATGATACTGCACTGTTCATACGCAAGACTGATCATGGTATGGTTCTACTACTTCTTTATGTTGATGATATGATCATTACTAGGGATGATATTTCAGGTATTCATGATCTTAAGCAATTTCTCAATCATAAGTTGAGAAGAAAGATCTTGGTGTTTTGAGCTATTTCTTGGGCCTTGAGGTCACCTCTTCTGATGATGGTTATCTTCTCTCTCAAACAAAATATGCTTTTGATCTTATATCTAAAGCTGGAGTCACTGATAGTAAGACTACATCTACTCCTCTTGAGCCCAATGTTCGACTTACATCCATGGATGGTTCTCCATTAGCTAACCCTACTCACTACAGACAGTTGGTTGGAAGTTTGCTTTATCTCACTACAACACGACCAAACATAGCTTATGCAGCTCATGTTGTTAGTCAATTTATGGCTACGTCTCGCTCCACTCACTATGCAGCAGTACTTCGCATTATTCGGTATATTAAGGGTACCATGTTTCATGGACTTCACTTTTCTGCTCATTCATCTCTTGAACTTCGTCCTTACTCTAATGTTGATTGGGTTGGAGACTCTAATGATCGTAAATCCATCACTGAATATTTTCTTTTCCTTAGTGATTTCTTAATCTCTTGGTGTAGTAAGAAGCAAACAGTTCCATCACGTTCTAGCATAGAGGCTAAATATCAAGCACTTGGAGACACCACATTAAAGTTACTTAATTTACATTGGCTACTAGAAGATATGGGTGTTTCTCAACCGCCTGCTACTAATCTTTATTGTGACAATTAGAGTGCCATATAGATTGCTCATAATGATGTCTTCCATGAACGCACTAAACACATTGAGGTTGATTGTCACTTTGTTCGCCATCATGTTACACAAGAAACTATTCATTTGGTTTTTATTGGCTCCGTTGATCAACCAGCAAGCCTTTTCACTAAGGCTTATTTTCCTGGATGCTTTTGTACTCTTCTTTCCAAACTCAAGCTGGTTTCATCACAACCACCTTGAGTTTGAGGGGAGATGTTAAGATGTCAATACAATAATTTAGATTATATTCATATTTATTGTAAATATTTTATATCTTAAAATATTCTCTTTTTATACTTTATACCTCAAAATATTCTCTTTATAAATACCTATATATAAGTCATTATACATACAGTATTATTCAAAAAAGTAATAAACTTAATTTTCTTCAAATATTTCTCCTTCTTTTTCAATTTCTAACACTCCTGATCTTAGCAACTAGTTAGGGGTGGGATTTGGTCGGTTTCAGTCTGAACCAAGATTGATTATGTGGTTAACCAAAATATCGGTCAGGCAATATGTAGCACCAAATACCAAACCATAAAATATTGGTTTTACTGTTTCGGATATTTTTCGGTTTTGGCTTTTCTCAAACGGTTTCGGTATTATCCGAAACATTGAGTTTCCCTCATTTTTCAGTGTCTACTTTTTTGCCTCTCAAACATCAACAGATGCTTCAATTTTGTTTCTGGAGAGTTTTAATGGCATATCAAGAAAAAGAAAAGCTCGGAGTTGCAACAGAACAATAATAAAAATAAAAGAAATTGAAAAAGAAGTAAGAATTAGATCCAATCTCAATACTCAACACCAATACTACTGTCATCCCCTTGAAATAGAACTTGGGAGCAATAAATCACAGAAAATAAAAATTAAAAAATTAAAAAAATTAAAAATAAAACAAGGAAGAGAAAGGAGATTGGTTGTAGTGTCAGCAAGAAGAAAGTAGAAGCAACAGAGATGGTGAAATAAGATGGGACAAGAGAAAAGAGAGGGGGAAAAAAAAAAAGACCCTAAATTATTAAATAGACCTAAAACTTTAGCTTTAATCA
This sequence comes from Rubroshorea leprosula, assembly GCA_020521535.1. Taxonomy (NCBI): domain Eukaryota; kingdom Viridiplantae; phylum Streptophyta; class Magnoliopsida; order Malvales; family Dipterocarpaceae; genus Rubroshorea; species Rubroshorea leprosula. The sequence continues at coordinate 1,990,671 of BPVZ01000044.1, forward strand.
AATGAATCTAATCTAAGGGCTAAAATAAAACAAATAATAATAATAATTAATAAAATAATAAATTTAAGTTTAATACATCAGACTCATAATATTTTGAATTAGATTTAGAAAAGTCAAAAAGCAAAAATCAAGAAATTCCAAATCCCAATTGACGCGATTTTTGGCACAAAATGGTGAAAGAATAAAATAAAATAATCGGTCATTTCGGGTGGACTCGGCCTACTCATGCGGTTAACGGTTTCTTGGGCCTGAAACCGTCCACCTACCCGACTGGGTTTCGCTTAGCAACCGAAACAGTGGTCCAGCCCACAAAAACCTGTTTCACGCCGCACCGTTTGTTGTGGTTAAGGGCGGTTTCGGATACACTGCCAGTTTCGGTGGAAAAGTCCCACCCCTACAACCGGCTTAAGTATGTCCAGACCATCATCAACTGACCGGATTTGCCAAGTTCGGCCACTACAAGGAGTCTTGAAATGAAGTCTTCACATAAATCTTTAACTGGCTATTTGCATTGCAGTCAGGTCATATTCAGTCTTCACAAGAGCATTGCAGCTGCTTTTCCTCCTTCGCCCCTTCGATTAACGATGCATTTGCCTCCCTTAACAGTCACCGAATATGGTTCCATGCTCAACCCCATTTTCTTGAGCAATGTTGTTGGAAATTGAATAGAAGGAGAAATGGTTGAAGAAAGCTTTATTATTTTGTCTTCTTTGTTATATATATAAAAAACTTATATATAGATATATAGAATAAAATATTTTTAAATATATAATTAATTAATTTAAATATATAATTAATTATAATATGTACATATTAATATAGTACAATTACTAATATTTTAATATAAATATTAATATTCTAACAATATAAACATATTAATATTGGATAAATGTTAATATCCTAACAAATGTAAAAGCAGAAACAAAAAGCAGAAATCATAGATGTACAAATTATCAAATCTCTTTCCAAACATCTCGGCAATTACCTTCAACACACACATAAGATCATGTTACAAAACAAAAATCGTTAAATGGAGAGGCCCTAATATCAAGTTCAAAAATTTTAATTGTGCACTCCGAAGAGAGAAAGGAGACAGCGTGGGTTCATGATCAAATTCTAACCGATACAGAACTTTCAAAGTGGGTTCGATGAATGAAACATGGATGTGATTTATGGGAATGGTTGCTTGAGACTATAGTACTTCATAATCACTGTTCTGTTTTCGTATTGTACGGGATACGCAACAATAATTTATTGGTTTGAGAAAAGAAAAATTTTTTTAATCTTAAATTTAAATTTTATAATTTTTTATTTTAATATTATATGTAATGTGTACATATAATTTATGAGTATTTTTTTTAAATAAAATTTTAAATTTAAATATTATAAATAAAAAAAACTTAAAAATTATTTTTAAAAAATAAATTTATCATAATTTAATTTTAAATTAATTAAAATTTAATATAATTACTCAGAGTTTAATAAAAAAGAAGTGCGCAATGCGCTTTTTTTTGGGTACGGGACCAATTTTACGCCGGCCTAGTACCTGTCTTTGTCATTCTAACCTGGAGCTAGCCCTCTGTATAGGTCTTAGGCCAGGGCAGGTGTAGATCCAGGACAGTTACCTGGTCCCTGCCAGGTCTGATTCAATTCAATACCGACGGGTCCTGTTTGGCCCGGCCCACTTGCGATCCTTACAACTCGCAAGAAAACATTACTGCTTTTTTTTTTTACATGATAAAAGTTTAATTTTTTTAATTTTGATTTAAATTAATAAGTCATTTAATTAAATTATTGTTATTAAATAATAATAAATGAAATAAATTATATAAAATTTAAATTTAAAATTAATGACATAATATAGATTAATTTATTTAAAATATTAAAATATAAATATTATATTATTTAATTATAAATTCTTTTTATTTTTATGAAATTTATAATATTATATATCAATCCATTTAATCATATAACTTATATCATATTATTTGTCAAAATTTAAATCTCAAATTTTAATATTATATATCATTGCTCATAAAAAAAGTATGGATATCTTATCCCATAATCGATAAATTAAAAAAACAGAAGTCATGTTGTTATTTTACTTATATTTTAAAACACATCAAAAGATTGCCGCGCCCTTTAACAAAGATTAAATCTACGTGCGACATTTATATCGGCACACGGTTGCAACTTGCAACACTTCATTGCAGACAGCGATGTCCCTTGCATTTTTTGTGTTTATCTTGATAGTTTATTTCAGGGTCCACAGGTGGTCAAAGAAATACACTGTTCGGATGGATATCCATGCATGCCAAACCATTGTTACGACATACGAGGCCGAGTTGGATTTAATTCAGGTCGGCTAAGAGGAGGAGCCTATCGGCATAAGCACGCATGGTAAGTACGCGAAACTCTATTTTAAATCTTTGAACTTATTTTAAATTTTTTATTAAAATTTTAAATTATTGAAGTAAATAAAATTTGAAAATTTTAAATAATTTAATTATTTTTTATGATGTATTTAATATTTGTTTGTATTTTATTTATATAGATAAGATTAATATTGATAACGTAAATAATGATATATTAATACTTTATTTATACAACTTACATAAAAAACATTAAGTTTATTAAAAAAAAGATTAAATGATTATATTTATCAAATTTATAAATTTATTTATTTTAATAAAAATTTAAAATTTAAGTAAAAATTTGAGGTAAATTTAAGGTTTAATATAGGTTTCACCTAGTAAGTATTAGTAAAGTAGTCCTTGAGAGTTACTAACGAGAGATTGGATCAAGTGGTAAGCTGCTTGTTCCAATTTAAGTAAGGTCTCGAGTTTGAAATCTTGTATACGCAGTAGCCTTCGTTGAGAGATCCATCCACCATTCTGGTGCGCCACAGCTGATCGAGTCTGGAGTAATCGGGACGAAACCCCGGATACTGAACGGGAAACCAAAAAAAAAAAAAAAAGTAGTCCTTGCGAGTTGAGACTGGCGATTAAAGGAGCAAAAATGTCGGCATAGGCATGCATAGCAAGTATCAGCAAAGTCGTCTTTGGGACCCGCAATTAAAGAGATTTTATTTTCTTTAGTGCAGTAAGATGATATATGAGTACTTGAATTTAAGATGGCCTCAATTGATGATGAAAATATTAAAATATTTTTAATAAAATAATACATTAAAAAATTTATTAAAAAAATTTAAATAATTTTATAAAAAAATTCTAGTATTTAAAGTACTAAAACATTTTAATTTTTACTTTCACACACACACATATATATATATATGAATTTGTCTAAAGACATAAGTTAAAAGTATAATATATATTTTTTAAAAATTTATATTTAAAAAAATTAATTTTTAATTTATCAACTATTTAATTAAATTCATTCATTTAGTAACAATATAAAACTTAATATTAACTTTTACATTTTCAATACACATTTATGATAAAAAAAAGTTATCTTAACTTGTGCCCTTAGAAAAACACTAGATATAAAGAGAGTATGAATCTATTTTTACACATCACATTTTTTTTTTTTGAAAATTTGCCTTTTCCTATTTCATTAGTCAATCCACCTATACACTCATAACTTGAACCTGTAATCTCTTAACTTAGAAAGAAATTGCCTCTGGACCACTTCCGTCGTTGGCTCCAAATTCAAGGCTATTTACCAATGGCAATGCAATTTAAGACCATTTAATAGTTAGGGGTTGGTATAGTTTGATTTTGATTGCAACGAAATCAAATTATTAGTTAATTAAATTTTTTATTACTAATTTTTAGAAACCAACGACCAAACTAAAAGGTTTGGTTTGATCAATTTTGGTTAATTTTTAAAAAGATAACCATTTATTTTGGCTTAAGTTGTAATTGAAAAATCATTCTTATATTTTTATGATTATTTTAATTTAATAATTATTATATTAATTTCAATCATTAAAAAAATAAAATTTATCCAAATAAAAGAATAATTTGACAAAAAGTAATGAGAAAACCAGAAAAAATCTAAAAATAATTAAGAAATTTATAAAAAAGGCTTTTAAGTCATCATTTTCAATTTTATACTCAGCCTAGTAACTAATTTTGTGATTTCTTGACCTAGCAATTAAAAATCAAACCAACTTAGTTTAAATTCTAGTTAAAAAAGAAAAAAAAATTCCTAACTCAAAACTGGTCAAGCCCAATCCAACAGTTATGGATTTGATCAGACCAGACAAAATTAGACTTAATATGAAAATTCAGTCCAATCCATTCGTTATGGGTAGGGTTATGGGTCCTATGTGTTAATTCAAAATCTGAAATGATTTAGACTGAAATTATTCGAACCCAAATGAGTTGGGTCATGGGTGGGTCGGGTCATAGGTTGGTCGGGTCATCCGAAATTACCTGAATTTTTTTTATTCATTTTTTATTAAATTACTTAAAAATTAATTTTAAATTTCAAATTTCCTAATCATAAAAGTAGAAATAAATAAAATACTTAAACACTAATCTCTTATCAATTTCATTTTCTCTCAACTTTTCCTCTTCTTCACTCTCGCTGTTCCCTTTTTTATCTCAAGTTATTTAATCCTTCTCTTTTGAAGCACTCCCGAAAAAATTAGATTCAATGGCACATAGTGAGTTATGTTACATGATATTGTAAAAAAGATCATTAAAAAAAAATAGAAAACAATAATGCCTACTGAAAATCAAAACCTAGTGGTTAAGATACCCTCATAACCATTAGAAGTACAAAGATAAAAATATGAAGAACGTCAAAATCTGTTATTTAGTTGCTACTTTGTTCTTAATTAATAATTTGTTCCTAATCAATAAAAATCAATTATGATCCAATTTCATCTTATATTTGGTTAGACATATTTTAGATTTACCTTTTAAACTTTAATATTAAATAAGGTTATATTTTTTTTTGTATAATGTCTTTTTAAATATTGAATAGAGCTATATTTTTTGTATAATACTCTTATAAATATTGAATAGGCACTAGATATTAATATATATATTGGATTTATTTTTTAAACTCTAATCTTTCATGTATTTTCTTTTAATAAAGGTTAATACTTTTATGAAATTATAAATTCTAAATATTGTATAAGTATTATATATTTGATATATATTTTAGTTCCACTTATATAATCACTAATCTTTTCCTTTTCTTTTCTTGATATTGGAAAAAATTAAATTATGAAATGAAAATTAACGTTGAATAAGTTTTTTAATTAAATAGTTAATTAATAATAAAGTTTTTTAACTAAATACTAAATTAGTATTAGATTTTGTTAAAAAAATAGAGAAAAATATAAAAAAATTTTAATTTTAATTTTAATTTTTTAAAAGTTGAGTTCATCTAATTTAATTCGAGATTTATGTGGATGAATCATAGGTTAACTTTCTTAAGTTGACATTTGAAATGATTCAATACAAACAATTCTTTTTTTTTTTTTTTGACAAGAGTAATGATTAAGAAGTTAGTATGAGTTAGTTGTTAGCAATTGGGATTCTCAGATCAGTAAACATTCCACCCCCTCAAATGAGGGCGCGTGGTCATTAAGTCGCTTTTTAGTGGAATTCACAACGGTGGTAGAGTTCGAAACTCTCATCACCGCCTCACCTAAGCCCTAAGACTTGAGGGCGAACCATTGGGCCTCAAACCCGGTTCCAATACAAACAATTCAAAATGACTCAATTTAAACCCATCTAATCCGAGCTGTTTGCTAGGTCTAGATTTGATCGAGTTTGGACAATTTTTCGATTGCTGTCAATTTCCCGAACCCCAATTATCACTCAAGGATGTGTCAACTTCCATGACTCCAAATTTAGGGCAGGACACGTCTAAATGTTAAGGTTATAGATATAATGTTTATTTAATTGATATGTTATTAATTTATATATTTTAAATAATTAATTATAATATTTATTTTTAATATATGACATTATTACACATTATAAATTTATTTGTCAGTTAAGGATATTTTTAATAAAAAATAATATTTAAGGATATCAAATATTGAATAGTGAGTGTTTTATTTTAATTTTTAATTTAAAAAACTAATTTATTTTTACTTTTTAAGATAAATTTATCCCTAGCAGTATATTAGAAGAGTAAATTTACGAGTTCTGCGAGAAAAGGGTAACTAAGACTCTGGTAGTTCATAATCACTTTTCTGTTCTAATATTCTGTGTATAAGGCTGGGCATTTGAAATCAAATTGATGGGTTATTCGAAAATCGAATCAAAAAAATGAATTTGGTTTAGTTTTATGGTTCGTTTGGTA
>BPVZ01000044.1:2009057-2019398 GCA_020521535.1 Rubroshorea leprosula
TAAATAAAAATATTAATTTTTTTATTTAAAAATATTAAATTTATTAATTTTTAAATAAAATATTAATTTTTAATTTTTATTTAAAAATAAAAAGCATAAAATTAATACTTTTAAATAAAAAATAAAATTAATATTATTATTTACATCTTTTCGCAAAAGCGGATCGATTGATTTGTTGAGGCATATGATGCAATTTAATCCCTCAACTTTTAATGTTCTGACAGGTCAGTCCCTAATTTATAACTAGTACAAATCAACTCCTCTTACTGAACTCTGGAAATGAGCCATCATGATGTCATCGTTAGCAAGAGGCTCATTTGTGAAGTTCAATAGTATGACATCATGAAATGTCATCTTTTCGTTTGACCTCCTGTTGCCTGTTAAGCTTAGAAGATTTGGACATACATTAGGCGATGACAAGGCCAAAATGACACTGACTTGAGCTTAGTCCATATAACAAAATAATGGATTTGACAATATATATATATATGTTGAATTTTATCAAGTCTCACCTTTTTAATGGGTATATTTTTTAAAATTTATTAAATATTTAATTAAAAATTTTAGAAAAATTTTTGTAAAATATTTTGTTGTTTAAGTTATTTAAGATTGAACTATAATAATTAATGAGAAAATATTTTGTCAATTTTCTAAATTAATTTATTGTTATAAGTTTAAGCCCGAATCATGTTGTTTTACTTACGCCTAATCAGCACCAAATCATCCTAACTAAAGGGCAATAAAAGGTCAGATGGAAAGATAATATTTCATGAGATCAACATTAACAACAGGACTCATTTGCAGAGTTCCAGTCAAAGAATCAATTTACGCTAATTTTAAATAAAGGGACTGACATCTCACATCATTAAAAATAGAGAGACTGAAGTGCACCATATGCCTTTGTGAAAATATCTCATGACTTTTCGAAAAGCCTAATCGGATTGAACAGAACAGAACAAAATAGTTCAGTACTTTCGGTAGTGGAACCATTTATATTTTCTTTAAATTTTATTCGCAACCGATCTAACAGCTAGAAATCTGGCGACGTTAAAGGAGGCAACAGAGCCTAATAGGATTTCGGATATGGAGTCGACAGAGTAGACCTGGCAAAATGGATCCAATCTGAACATTTAACTCAATTTATCTGTTATGGTCAGATCATGAGTGTTATGTGCGTTGAGCTAAAATCTGAAATGAGTTGGATTGAAATGATTGAAATTCAAATGGGTTAAGTTACAATGGATTGGGTCACTCAAAATAATCTAAATTTTTTTAATTTATTTTTATTAAATTATTTAAAAATTAATTTTAAATTTTAAATTTCTTAATTTTAAAAATAAAAATAAATAAAATATTCAAACCCTAGCATCATATCAGTTTTACTCTCTCTCAACTTTCCCTTTTCTTCAATCTTGCTCTCTTCTTCTTCATTTCAAGCTCTCTAATCATTTTCTTTGGTGGCGTTTGTGTCAAAAATCAGATTAAATGATACATAATAAATTGTGTCATATGGTACCATAAAAAAGATCTCTTTTTTTTTTTTTTTAAATACAAAAGTAAGAATGCTTATTGAAAATCAAAACAAAGTGATTAAGGTAGTCTTATTACCATTAGAAGCACAAAGATAAGAACATCAACAAGAACATCAAAGTTCATTTTTAGTTGTTAATTTGTTCTTAGTTAATAATTTGTTTCTAGTTAATAAAAATCAATCTCAATCCAATTTTTGCTTGTATTTGTTTACACATATTTTGGATTTGCCTTTTGAATTTGCCTTTTGAATTTTAATATTGAATAAAGCTATATTTTTAGTATAATGCCTTTTCAAATATTGAATAAAACTGTATTTTTTATAGAACGCCCTTATAAATATTGAATAGATACTAAATATTAATATATATATATATATATGTTAGATTTGTTTTTTGAACTTTAATCCTTCATGTCAGGTTAATGTTTTTATAAAATTATAAATTCTAAATATTGTATAGGTATTATTTATTTGACATATATTTTAATTCAACTTATATAATCAGTAATCTTTTCTTTTTCTTTTCTTGTGATTGAAATAAAAATTAAATCATGAAATAAAAATTAACATTTAATAAAGTTTTCTAACTAAATATTTAATTAATATTAAATTTTGTTAAAGAAAAATAGAGAAAAATGTAGAAAAATTTTAATTTTAATTTTAATTTTTTAGAAGTTGGGTCTACTCAACCAAATCCGAAACCCGTGTGGGTGAATCATGGGCCTACCTTTTTAACTCGACACTCGGAATGATCTAATCCAAATAGCTAGAAATCTAAGATGACTTAATCTAAACCCACCCAATTCAACCTATTTGCTAGGTCTACGACAGAGCCTAATCTGATTTCGGATTTGCAGAGTTTTCTTTAATAACAAATTTGTTTTTAAGTTAAAAAAAGGAGAAAATTAGGATATTGTTTTGATATTTAAAATGTTATAATATTTAATTTTAATTATTAAATATTTGAGATATAGCATGAAATTTAAATTTATTAAATTTATTATAAAGTTATTATTAGATATCTTAATATTTTAAATGTTAAGATATTTTGATTTTTCTTTTTCCTTTTAAAATTTTACTAAATAGTAATGATAAATATAATGAATTTTAGGAGGTTAAAATTTGAGACATGAACAAAATATGAGTTATATTATTTAAAATATTAAAAAATATACCTTATATTATTTAATGTTAATTATTTTTACATTTTAAAGATATGATATTATATTTATTAATTTATTTAATAGCATAATTTATGACATATCATTAGTTTCAAATTTTAATCCTTTGTATCAGTACTCAATTTTATAAAATATTTTCTACTAATTTATGTCTATAAAGTAGAAATTAAGAATAATTTTTATAAAAAAGTACAATGTTATGTAAACGAATTTGATTGAACATATGAAAAAACTAAAATTAATTTTTATTTTTCAATTAAAATTAATTATTCTCTTTGTTTAGTTTTAGTGGATTCACTCTTTCCATTAAATATTCTTTGATTTAAAATAATAATTTTTTTATATTTTAAGGTAAGTAAATATTTTTTCTTTTATTTTAGCTTTAACATTATTTCTAAACTTTCTTGATCGATCCTGTCATAAAAACTTTTTTGGGTAAAGTAAACAAAAATAGAAAATTTAAACAAAAAATAAAATTAAAAAATGTCTATTATTTAAGAAAAAATAGAGTATTTTTTAATTTGAGATATTTAAATTTAATTATTGTTGGGGGATGCAGGGGTGATGTGTCAAAGCGAAGGTGACATGTAAGCTAACTAGGATGCCCCTTGTCAAAGCTGAAAAGGAACTCTTTGACTTGCACCCATTTTATATGCAAGAGGCTATGTGCCACAACCCACCTCTCTTCAACCAAAATCTAAAAATGTAACTTCCCTAGCCAAGCTAGAAGAGCTGGGTAGCGATGACGAAATTTCAAGAGCCAAGAAGAACAATCACACAACTACTAAGAGAAATGATCAGGAAATATGCATTGTAGTAAGAGCAACAAGGATTGAAAATATAAAAAGATCAAATTTTATAACTTGAGAAGTACATTTATATAAAATACATTATAAAATAATAATAAACACAATAAATGTGCTCTTTGTTGTCCTTGACAAATATTCCAACTCTAAAATAAGCAACTCTCATTTTAGACCTTGGAATACAATAATCCCTCAAACTTGTGTTGATCAAGAAAGAAAAAACTAAAAAGTAATGATGGGAGAAGGACAAAGGATTGTCATGGGGGCTTCAATGGAGGACTTGATCTTGTTTTGTGAAGCTAACTTTGCTGCCAAATCCTTTGATTCTCAAGAAAAAACAACTCAGAACCTCAAGCTACAACATGAAATCTCTCGTCCATATTGAGCTGTAAGTCTAGAGAGTAGTTTGTATGGTTGGAAATGTGAGAAAATGTGAGAAAATAGAGATTTTGGGGGGGAATATTTTGGTCTAGAGATTGAGAGCTTGAAGATGAATAATTTTTCTTGAGAGCATGAATTGTCTCTTGTGCTTTTAGTGTGAATAATCTCTAAAATTTGCTAAAAAAGAAGAAAAAATAAAAAATATATATGTAGTGGCATTTTAGTAATTTTGGGTTGGTGGGTCTAGAGTAACCCAACAATCCAATAGTTAGATTTTGGTTGTGTGATAACACGTGTCAAGTTTTGGGAGGATTTAGGCACTTTTGACAGCTTTTGATGTGAAATTATGAATTCTCCAATATTTCCAATGAAGGACTATTGGTCTTTGGAGCTTTCCCATTCTTGACTACCTCGTATCCATACGTAATGCCATATTTAGTGTGTAAATGAGCACCACTGGTAAAACTACCTCTATTTGAGATTTGAGTGATTTTTCCAAGCAAAAAGTAATCTCTTTTACCAATTTTCCATGTAATGAAACATGTGTAGCCATCCATGCATTAAATACAACTTCAAGCTGGTGATGTAGACTCAAATAGCATCTCTGGTTGATTTTAATGGGGTTCCAAGTCTTCTAGTTAGTATCAAACAGTCTAGTTTTGTGATTAAGTTTTGCCTCCACGTGTTTGCCACCCATCCCTTCATGGTAAAGACAAGCAACATCACCAACCCCAATATTGGCTGGTGCGAATATTATACTTTGCCAAGTAGGCAATGTTTATCCATCCATATTTACTAAGCCACAACTCCCATAATTTATCTTGAATAATTCCTATGAGCTTGGATTCATGAGTCTATGTTCATCTGCATCAAAGAGCAAAATATGAATAAGTATATGTTCACATGTATAAGTGTGAAATGTATAAGTATGTGCAGTAAAGAAGAACACTCCCTTGTGTATTGAAGAGGATGATGAGAACAAACATCATTGTGCCTTTTTATCCACTAACCATGGGAAGCACTTGTATAATATTGCTATGTATGTCTAGCGATGTGCCAAGATAGAAAATGAATAACATGGATGTGTGCTGTAGTATCATCTTATTAAGCCAAGCACCATTGGTCGATAATACATGCCAACACGTAAAAATATAGTAGAAATATAATGTAGATCGGGATTATTGGCGACTGGTAATTTTGTCCCTTTGTATAGAAAGAATAATGATGTGCTTGACTGCCGACCATGTTGTATAGATATCGTAGAGTTAGCCATGAATAGCTTCCCCATAGTAAGAAAGACAATAGTGGCTAGTTTTGCCCGTGATTGAAGTGTGAACTATGTGGAATAAAGGAAGAGCATTCCTTGTAATCTGCCAAGTCATGAAAGGGATAAATCTCATTAGTCTAGAATTCCAACATAATGATGAATATAATAAAAATGGGTAGAGTGTTATTTATAAAAGGGGGACACTAGCCACATCTACAACTTTTGATACAAATAAGGTATGATATCATGATAGAACGATGGCTTTTCTTGCCGTACCCACACCGTCAAAGGATAATCTTGGTTTATTTTTTTGCCCACTTGGCGTTGCACCACCATGCATGGGCAACCACTAAAAAGTCGTTAGCCATAACTTGATGGGCTTTTATTGTTAGAGGGTAGCCATCCCAACCAATTATAAAGTTGCAACTCTTACTAGCTTCACGCTAATCATATCGAGTTGTGCTAACTCTTTATCCATTTCCAATGACCAATGAAAAGTTAAATACCCTTTTTGGTCCCTCTATTATTGAAAAAAGCCCCTTTTGGTCCCTGTACTGAAAAAAATCACATTTTTGGTCTTTAAAGTTCAAAATCTGACCCTTTTTTGGTCCCTTCATTAAATTTTTGTTGACCTGTCATGTTAATTAACAAAATTACTTGATTATTTTTATATAAATGATATTATTAATGATGTGAAAATTACGTGGATAAAATTATAAATTCATGTAAGCATTTCATTTAAATATTTTGGACCACGTGTACAAGTTAAAAATTTTATTTCTTAATTTTACTTCTTAGTTTTACTTAATTTATGGATTAAATGAATTTAAACATAATTAACTTTAATTTCTTCATCTTCTTCTTTCTCCTCATCCTTATCCTCGTCCTCACCCTTATCTTCGGCATCACCATGTCATTGTTTATCCTCACCATCCTCTTTGCTATCCTCTTCATCATCTTGGGTTCCTCAAAGTACCCAGTTGTTGGGTTTTGAGCAGAACCCAAGTTCTGGGTTCATTAGAAACTCAAATCATGTTTGATATTTGGGTTTGAAAATACATGTGATAGATTTATGTTGCTGTGTTTGTGTTGCCATGAACTTCATAACTTGTTTCATTCATGACCTAGATTCAATAGGAAAAAAAGGTTGAGAATCTGAAATTAGGAAAAGAGTAAAGAGAAGGATTTGTTTTGTAGAGGAGATGTCAGGGTTTATTAATGAAAATATTCCTATAGATTCTTAATTATATCTTGACCAATCTCACATGTAAAGGGTTGATAATGAACGAAGAATTTCAAAAGAAGGAAGATGATTTCTGGAAGGGAATTGAAAAAAAAAAAATGGAGAATTTAGGGTTTTTTTTTTTTCTGTTTTTCGCGCGGGAAAAGTGATATGGAAGGGTGTTATTAAGTTCACGTAAGCACCTTTACATGGTGGAATATCCATGTCAGATGTTCTCGTTAAGATAACTTGTCACGTGAGCAAAAATTAACAGAGGAACCAAAAAGGGGCAAGATTTTAATCTTTACGTACCAAAAAGGGGATTTTTTCAGTATAGGGACCAAAAAGGGTATTTAATTGCCAATGAAATAAAATATGTAGAGATCTCAGCCATTATTTGTTTTCAGGAGTCGGTGTGGTAAACATGTATAAAGATATGTAACCTTTTGCCTATTCTTGAAGGCTAAGTAAAATAGCAAATCTGGCACTTTATTCATTGTTAGAGTTATGTATATGTAATAGAATCAGCTTGTTGTCCATTGTTGGGAACCAGTGATAGAGATATGTAAAATAGATGTTTAGCCCTTTGTCTATCGTTAAGGGCTAATAAGATGCAATAGGAAGTGTTGCAATAAAAATCATGACCGTCACAGATGTCCAGTCATATTGTAAAGATAGATGTAGCCAAGTTTAGCCATGTATATGAGAAAAATGCCAAAGTAGATCATGTTTGCAATATTGCTAACGAAGTGTGTGCATGCTACTTTGGTGATGTTGACTTCATTGTGACTAGTAATGGAAGATAAAACATAACATGTCCGATGTGGAAATATATCGTGTGGGCCTTCTTAGTCACAAGTTGAAAGCCAGTTTTACTAATATGATGTTCCACGTGTTGTGAATTCCAAAGTAATATAAATTCATCCCTCAATATTCATTCAATTTTTTCTTCTTAGAATGTCTGCAATTGCATTTATTCTTGTTTTTAAAAGATAATTATAATATGGATAGTGATTGATACGTTCTTTAATTTAACATACTATATAACATATTCATTAAAAAATTATTATTTTCTAATATAAAATTAAAGACAAATAAATGTAAAGATGCAAATATTCATACAAGATGTAAGAATCAACTAAATTAGTTGTATTTATATTATATTTTAATTGTTAAATCATGACAAGTGTTAAAAAAATATGTTAAACTAAGTATGCACCAATTATTTTCCTTACAACATATATTTCCTCTTATCAAATTTAATTGTCTCACTTTATCCATTTACACTATCACTTCTAATTTCTTCTTAATAAAGCAGTCTTTTTTTCCTAGGGTTGGGAAACCTAGTACAATGAATAGTACCCTGCTAAACTTTTAGATTAAAACCCTAACTTGCTCCCTTTACTTTGGAAAAAAACTCCTTTTTAGTTCTTCTACTTAAAAAAAACCCCTTTTGGGCCAAAAATTTTAAAAATCAAGCCCTTTTTAGTCCTTCCGTTAAATTCTGACATTAGATGACAGAAATTTCAAAGGAGAATGACCAAAAAGGGGTTTTTCTTCCAAAGTAAAGGGACCAAATTGAGGCTATTTTTAGCCCCACTTTAGCCCCTTTTTGGTCTCTCTACTTTGAAATTTTCGTCACCTAATGTACCACATATGCAAAACTTAACGGAGGTACTAAAAAATTATTGGATTTCAAATTTTAGGGACCAAAAAGAAATTTTTCTAAGTATAAGAACTAAAAAGAGGTTTTTTTTTTTTTTTTTACCAAAGAAGAGGAACTAAAATTAGGATTTAACCAAACTTTTACAATAAAAATAACATATTAACATTTAATCATATAGAATTATTTTTAATAGGTAGCATATCTTTAAATCAGTTATTATTTTGAAGCTACTAATACATGAATTTATTTACATAAATTTTACATATTATATTTACATAAAATTTTAATTAGTTATTTTTACATTTTCAATTATTGAGATTTATTCATATTTATTAAAAAGTATTTATTTTTTTTCTCTTAAAAAGTCGTAACAAATCTTAACAATGAAAAATAAAGAGATGAAGGTTATGATTTTATTTAAGTGTAGTGTATAAATTTTGTATATAAATACTAACGACTTATTGGTCTGAGTAGAAAAAACTTGATTTTCTTTAAATAAGATTTCAAGTTCGAGTTTTATAAATAAAGAAACAAGTATTGAAAGAGCTTTCTCTCTTATAGGATCAAATGCAACTTGATTTTAGAATAGTTGAGGTCTAATGAGGCTTTCGAAAATGGAGAGGTTAGTAATTCTTAAATATTAAGCGAGATTAAATTTTATTTCTAATATAAAAGAAAATGCTTACTTTTATATTTATTGTCAGATGTCCCTATCCCAAATTCTAGGCAATTCAAGATTATTCTTCTTTTAGTCGATGTTAAAAGTGCACTTCTTATATCAACTTAATATATTTAGAAAAATTGATTTTTTTTTATATTGACCTCAGGACTAAAATTTTGAATTTAATTTATAAGATTATATTTAGTTTTTCAATAAATTTAACCATTAAAATTAAAGAATACTTATTTTCTAGTAGTGAATTTACCTTTAAAGTTATTCAATCAGATGAGCTTTCAAGGTCGGTGCTAAAGCAGTCAGCCACCTTTTATTATTATTATTTTTGGTCGGCAAGCAACATTTTATTTTTATCGTAGGAGTAGTTAAACCTTATCAATAAAGTCCCCCGACCTGCAGGCTAACCATTTTTTAACACCATTCGGTGAAAGAGATGGATGAATTAAAAAGGCCGTAAACTTCGGATGTCCGTGGTAGTGGTATTTTAAAATGTCGCAGGGATGAGCAATTAAACATTATCTTTTACTCCTTGTAAATAAAAAAAAAAAAATGATTTAAGACAATTTTTGTCTATTCTTTTTGTTTAATTTTCCTAATAGATTTAATTTTTAGTTTAAGACATCTTAATTTAGTTATTTAATTTTTAAGATATTATTTAATATTTTAATTTTTAAGATATTATTTAATATTTTAATTTTTATTTTATCTTGAATTTTTATAAAATAAGAAGATTAATTTTTTTATATTCAAATAAAAAGACTAATTTAAATAGTAATAAATAAAGATAAATATGAAATTTTATTAATTAATTATGATATTTTTATTTTATTAAATAAAAAACTAGACTTATCAAAGTTAAACAAACTAATAAGTATAATTTTTTATATAACTTTATATGTTATATACTACTCCAATTGACTAAAAAAATATTTTTTTAATTTTATTTTAAAATTAAGAATTTAGAAAAAAAATTATTTTATCTATATTATCTTTAAAATATAAACCTAAAAAATATTTTTCATAATATAAGAAATAAATAAAATTAAGAGATAATTATAGTATTAAAATAAAAAAATATTTATCTTTTTTAAAATAAAAAAAACTACCATTATTTTAAAACAAATTCTAAACAGTATCCATAAAATTGTAAGCTTCTAAAAAGTTTTTTTTTTTTTTTTTAATACTATCAATTTTTGAAGAAAAATAAAAAAAACTACCATTATTTTAAAACAAATTCTAAACAGTATCCATAAAATTGTAAGCTTCTAAAAAGTTTTTTTTTTTTTTTCGATTAAGGGCAATTTTTGAAGAAAGAGGGATTGAACCCAACTCATGAAATTGGGTGATACATACCGTTACCAATCCGCTTACGAGTCCAGGTGTATAAACTTCTAAGAAGTTGTCAACAAAATTTGTGCGAATAAATTATTTGTAGAATAGTGACAGGGAAGATGAAAATTTGAGTTGAATACTTGAGGTGAAAATTTAAAATTAATTTATATCAAAGTATTAAATTAATTAATATATATAATATTATAAATTTTAAAATAATAAAAAAATTAATTATTAAATAATATAAAATTTATCTTTTTAATATTTTAAAAAAAGTAA
>BPVZ01000044.1:2035203-2046156 GCA_020521535.1 Rubroshorea leprosula
GCTCCACTTGAAATAAATACAACCCTTCTAATTTTTTTTTCTTTGTTTTTGTTTACCTTGGTAATGGTTGAATTATAAACAAACAGCCAAACTAAACAAAGCCTCTATTTTTTTTTTTTTCACCAGCAATCAATAAACCAAGCAGAGTATATGCCAGAAATCCAGTTTGGCTACAATCTAAATCTAAGAATTTATAAATCCAATTAGGCTCCAACATTTTTTTTTTGGTAAATAAGAGAATAACATTAGGAATTAAACAGTTACAACTGTCCTGTGAAGAACATTCCCAAAATAACATCACAGTACAGCAAATAAGAGAAACATACATAATAACAGCAGGATGTAAATTAGTTCCATTCTTAGCTAAGTAATCAGCAACCCTGTTAGCCAGATTCCAACAAAACTGGAATAGCTTAATCAGAGCTAAATCCACCCCACAAACTATGTATTTGATTCGAGCTTACTCATACTCAAATTTAGACACATTTACATTAACAAGAGAGGTTGAATATGAAAAACTATTTAATTTAGGGCCTTCATTTGAAAGTGCTCTATTTTCCGATAGAAAAATAAGAAATTAAAAAACAAATAAATAAAACACTCGACAAACTAATGCAGAAATTAATTTTTTTTATTTACCTTATAAACACATTTTCTCACAAAATAATCTCAAATCTAAGTACCAAGTCCAAACCTAAAAAAGAAAATTACAAAAAAAAAAAAAAAAGAAGGAAAAAACATATCCGAAAATAAACTCCGAAAAAAAATGATCAAGAGCAAACCATACATGATTATTAACTCACTTAGCATCATAATCATGATTTATTATCGCTGCAACTCCATCATTCTACTGAAGTCCTCGAAGCAGACAAACCCGTCCCCGTTCTTATCTACACCTGCTATCATGCGCCGGCAGTCCTCTAAAGTGCACTGATCGTCGCCAATCGCAGTGAAAACCGCGAGGAGTTCCTCCGCGGTGATCTTCCCGTCGTGATCGGTGTCAAAGAAATCGAAGGTCTCTCTCAGCTCTGGTTCGCCAGCTGGTTCGCAAACCGAACCGGCCACCCGGTTCATGAGCACGTCCAGATTTATAGACCCGTCGCCGTCCTCGTCCACCTCGCTCAGCATCATGGAAACCTCCTCCTGACTCGGCGGCTCCGCCCCTACTCGACTGAGCAGCGTCTCAAGCTGGCTTCTCGAGACCACGCCATCGCTGTCTCTGTCAATAGTCTTAAACGCCTGCACGAGCTCGGAATACGCATCGGGGGAGATATCGTCAGACCAATCACCAGGCAAGACGCTGGTAGGGGTCCCGAAATCGACCGCGGTGGCTGCAAAGCGGCGCTTGTGGTTGGAAGAGGAGGTATCGGAAGAGGAGGACGAGGAGGTGCCGTAACTGAACAAGGACGGATCGGATCTGGAAACACGATCCTTCTTCTTGGAGCGGAAGAAGCGCTTGGGGCTGAGTTTGGTGATTAGCTTCATCGCTGTGGGGCACAGAAAATTGGTTGGTAGAGGGAGAAGATTGAGTAGAAAGAGAGGGGATGCAGCAACTTAAATCGTGGGGAAGTCAGTTGCTCCATGGCAGCTTCCACGAAACTTCCTAAACGGTACAGTTCAATTTATATGTTATTAATGATATCTTTTATTTTAAAAAATAACTTTTTGGGAAAATTCTTTATACCGTATATTTTTTCGTGGAAGTTGTAGATGTTTCTTTTAGGCATTTTCTTTAATTGGAAAAACGCTCATTATATATAAATCTGATTTATTATTTCCTCTCTTCCAATATAATTTTTTGTCTCTGTGTTTTTTCTTTTAAATTAAGGATTTGGCATAATTTATATGTTTAATTATATTATTTTTTAAAAATATACAAAAAAAAGTTTTGTGATAAGATGTATTTAAAGTAGATAAATTATAATAGGTTAAAGTATGATCTCCTATGGGACATTTCATGAGTAGTTAAATGTTTATATTAAGAATCTCAAATTTGAATTATAAACTAGTAGAAAATAAGAGTTTGGAAATGTGAGATCTACTTTTTATTATATAACTTATTTTTTTATGCACCAAAGAAAAAAAGGTTAAAGTAAAAAAAAAAGAGGTTATTTTAAGATAAATTCAAAGTACGTAATGAGTTATACATAGATGCAAATAATACAAAACATATAAAAATATTTAAAGAAAATTTGGGAATACTACACTTGCAGCACTACGTAAAATTGTAATTATGTAGGAGTATTTTTTTTTTTTTACATAACATTAAATGAGTAAATGTATATTATATTATGGATAAATTTTTAAATAAAAAATTAATTATATAATAATACATTATATTATAAATTTATAATATTATATAGTATTGTAATTATAATATTTTTATAAAAAAAATTAATGATTGTTATTTTCCTTTTAAAATTAACTTTCAATCTTTACAATAAGTAAGGTTCGAGGAAAGGGGAGGGGCATAAATTCTTTTTTTGATTCGTAAGATTTTGGAGGAGATGGGAATATTTTACTTTTTTCTTTTACAAATAAAAGGATGAGTTAGGGGAGATGAGGGGAATAGAGAGAATCGGAAGGATATCAAGAGGGGAATGGAGGGAAACAAAAGGATATCGTATTTTTTTATTTTTCTTCTCTTCTTTCTCTCTTTTTTTTTTATTTTTTTAAATCAAATATATTATTAATTTTTGTTTGATTTTTGTGAAATAAAGGGGAGAAAAGGAAGGAGAAATTTTTTTTTATCTAATTAAATTAAAATATTGGGTCAAACTCTTACTTTGATTGAACAAGAAAACCAATCTTTCCTTTAATTTTTAAAACCAAATAAGCTTTTAAGGTATCTTTTGTTTTACCAATAAATTAAATAATTTAGTAATAATTTTATTTTAGTGAAGAAAATAAATTTTAATTTTAAGTCGCATGATATATAGATGAGGTGGGTTAAGGATATATGATTATTGCCTTTAATTATGCAATTCAATATATATAAAGTATCTTTTTTTATTTTTAAGTTTTTGTCTTGTATTATCTATGTCATATAATAATAGTAATAATTTTTTAATTGAAAATTTGTCCCAAATAATTTTTATTTTTTAAGACAAATAAAAATATTTTTTAACTTTATTGTTTTCTCTAAATTTTAATTATATAGACTAAAATATAAATTATTTACAAATTTTTAATCCATAAATATAGTAAAAAAATAACTATTATTTGGTATCAAATAGACTATTTAGATTTCAAAATACATGAGGTAGTTCACTTCTCATCCTTCATTGACTCCCTGGTCCACGTGCTTCTTAAATTTGAATGAGATTTGGTTTAACAGTCCTTACGTATAATTATAGTAGTAGATTTTTAAAACTTTTTTAGAAATATATAAAATATATTTAATATTTATTTTAATTAATATTTTATATATTTCAAAATAATAAAAAAATATGAAAATTAAAAATTAAAACACCGGAAAGCATTTTCAAATAATGCTTGAATCTTTTCTCTAAATGTTAATTCATTCAAAGTATTTTGATGGTATCAGTATATATATATATATATATATATATATTTTTTTTTTGTCTTTTCCTTCTTTTTTTACTTTTGGCAATCCCATCTAAAGAAACCAAAAACTCATATAAAATATCTTACAACTGGAATACCACGGTATTGCGCATTAATTCACACGGTACAAAACCCAACTAAAGGGTTGAGTGAATTTTGCTCCGAAGGACCTTCGCCTTTGGAAAATTATTTTTACTGTTTTAAAATAATTGTTTTTTTTTAATTTTAAAGATAAATAAATATTTTTATTTTAATTATATTATTATATACTTATTTTGATTAATCATTCTATTACAGAAGATCTTATTTTATTTTTTAGTTTTTAAGAGTAATATAAGTAAATATATAAATTATTTATAAATTCTTAATTTGAGGGAAAAGTTGACAAAAATGATATTTATTTTGAAATGAAGGGAGTATATATATTTAGAGACCCCTATATTTGTATAGGATACTGGTAAAACATAAAATTAAAGTTTTAATCTCATAGTATTATTGGCCAAAAAATAAAAAAGTTTTACTCATAAAAATCTAAAAATAGCTAGCACAATAAATTGCACTGTATCATGTGGGAGCGCCTTCATCTGCCTCTTATTAGAAGTTATTCATTTTTTTTCCTGTGAATTAGTCATAAAGACAGTGTGAAAAAGTCTCCTTTTAGCGGAAGGTCTTCTCTCTTTTGGCTTCATTTCTCATTGATTCTCTTTTTAGCGCTTCATTCTTTTCCTTTTCTGAATATTATTTTTTCTTTGTTTGTTTTTAGGGGCATAGAATACTAGGTGTGTGTTTCGATTGTGGTTATGGCTCCCAATGGCAAAGTCAGGATTTAAAAAAAGTCAGGGGCCAATTGCAAAGTTAAAAAAAAAAATGAACTTAGACAAGTAAACTCTAAATTTGATTTGCAGATGTCAAATATAATAGATTTAGCAAAAATTGTGAGTTGTAAATGAAATTAACACTCACATTATGAAAACAGAAGTGATATACTTTAAATATAGAGACCGTACTTAAAATTAATGCCCTTATTTGTATTTAAATTCTACTACCAAACAAAATCACTACTTAAAATATTAATATCTATCATATTTTCTATGAAATTATCATATCAATTGCTAGTTAGTTGGTGAAAAAGCAACAAATATAGCACTACGACAATCATCTCAAGTAAATAGAGATATTTTTTAGAAGTAAAAACTATATTTACTTAAGATTAGGTAATGACCACACAACAAAATTTGTTATTGACTCACTATAATTGAAAAAATATATATTTATTTAATAGAATTGTCAAAAGAATGAGAGAAGGAATATCTTTCCATTCAATATTATAAACGAAAAAATTGAAAAGTGAAATATATATATATATAGAAAACTTCAACAAGATTATGTAGAGGCACTATGCTAAATTGATGACTATCAGAATAACATTCAAGTGAAATTAAAGGAAAGCCAAAATCTTCCAATAGGGTAATTTTTTTTTTTTAACGGGGTAATTTTTTTGTTTCAAAGAATTCTTCTAATGTGATGACTTTATTTGTCTTAAGCATTTAAAGGTGAAATAATTATTTTTTAAGAAAATGAGTCTTTAAATGCAAATTGGAAAAGTAGAATGTTGGAGAAGCCAAGAGAATAACTATGTATGAGAACAAGAGCTATTAAGGAATAAAGAATGATGAATTTCGAGAGAAGGGTTTAGATATCAAAATTGAATTTCTTTACAATAAGGGTTTTCAATAATTTCAAAAATTCCATTGAAATAATTTCAAATGTCAAAATTCAATTATGCCATGCATTTCACTCACTTTTACATAATAATGAATATATTTTAGTTATATCTCAAATAATTAACTTAACACATATTTTTTTCAAAAATTTAGGGCATTATTCATAAATTTAAAAAGTTCAAGAACTTATTTAACAAATTTTGAAAGGTCAGGGGTGGCCGTGGCCCTCCCCTGGCATAATGTGGCTCCGCCACTGATTGGCTACCATTAATTGGTTAAGGTCATATAACAATGTTTAAAAAATGTTGATTTTATTTTATTTAATTATTAAGAATAATCAATATTTAATAAAATAATTGATATTTATTATTTAATAATTTAAAATAATTTATAAATTAATATTTTTAAATATTATAATTTATTTTTAAAAAAGTTACAAATATTAATTAAACTAAACAACATTTATATGTTCTTTTTTTTGGTATTAACCTTCCGGTATATGGTAGTTACATTGAGTCTGACTAATCCATAATTTAGTCGCGTCGAACCTCATTAGGGAAAAGTTCTCCTAACACCTGTTTCTCTATTCACAATATTCAAATTCGAAACTTTGTTTAAAAATAACCGAGTTCCTCCCACTCGAACTCATAGGTCATTGGTTAAAATTTATATGTTCTTAACAAAGTGTTAGGTGGCTATAACTACATCCATGTGTTTGGCTTGCTTAGATTAAAAAAAAGAAAAACATTATTCAGACAGATGGCATATATTTAATGGAATCCTGTGATCTGCTTCTAGAATGGATTAGTTATAATTGGATGCTTAGTTCTGGATTCTCCAATAATTTAGGTCTATATAATATCTTTTCAAATTTCGTTAAGATCCTCTTTAGAAAGTTTCCTTCATAATCCTTTCAAGTCTTCAATATTCAATTACTTGAGAAAAATGGAGATTAGACTACTAAAAAGCTACTTATCATTTAACTTGATAAAGGCCAAAATAATAATAATAATAATAATAATAATAATAATATTTAGCGTAAGCTTGTTTGTTTTGATATAGAAGTAGTACTATCTTTTTAACAAAAAAAAGAGGTTGAATTTAAGTTGTGGGATAGGTTAAGAGATATAGGAGAGTCTTATATTGTGCAACTAAAATTAAAATAAAATTCCCTTTTGATTTTCTCTCTAATCTAAATATTTGGATCAAATTTTTATAATAAGTTTTAGATCAATTTTATTTGTTTTAAAGTATGAATTTAAACTTTTCAATTTGGAGTCTCCATATACTGCTTCGTTGCATTTGGTTAATTAATATGTTGTATTTAAACATTTTGCAAAAATAACGTAGTACAAACAGTGACCTAAGTATTTTAGTGATAATTTTTTTAGTGCAAGTAAGAGTTTTTGAATTTAAGTCATATGGCATACGAATGGAATAAATTAAGGGATAAAAGATGATCACTTCTTTTTGTGCAAGCCAAAATAATAATAAACAAAAAAAAAATGTAACACATAGTATGTATGCTTGTACTAGAATAAATTTATACCTCGCTTGATTTGTTTCATTCATGAAAATTACCAAAATTTATGAGAATTAAAGAGATTTTTTTTTTATGTCAAATGATGAGTTGTATAATAAAAAATGGGCAATGCTACAGGACAACATTTTAATACCATATTTTGATACAACTTTCACGCGTCATTCAATGAAGATGTTATTGTTCCTTGAACATTTTTCTCCATCTCCACATCTTATAAGTTATTGTTTTGCCTCAGTTACAAAATCAAATAAAATAATAATTAGTGAACTTATCAAGAAATATCGATAAGAAAAATATCATCGAAATATGCTTAAAAAGCTTACTTACTTTAAGGTAACTTACGTTTCTGTGGAGAGTAGATCAATCAATGGAACATAGATATATTTAGCATGTCGCCCTCAAGATACTATAACCTTGTAATAACACTTTATGGATTTGTACTACTCATAGAGTTATCTTACTCAAAACACCGTTCTTTACCCAAGAATATTTAGAAGATAAAGTAAGGTAAGAAAAATAGGAGAGTGTAGATGAACACATTTTTTTGAGCAAGAAAACATGTCCTCTTCATAGGATTCATAGTCATGTGACTCATAGTCATGTGACTCTCATTTGTAGGTTAATGATAAGAATAAATTGGACAATTATTATGTAATAATGTGCCTTTAAATAGGACAACTAACTTACAACGGTTAGTTTGACTAAGTCCTTAATGAGATAATAAATTCAATTTATAAAATATATTATTTTATTTTTATTAAAATATTTAAGTTCCAACAATTCCCCAACTATTTTAATAAAAAATAAACCTTTCTTTTGGGCAAAGATGAATTATTATGCATAATAAAGGTAGATAAGCCTTGAATCTTTACTTAGTGAGTCAACAATTCTTAATCCAAAGTCAATAGTGAACTAAGTCTTGAACTATGACCCAATTGGAAGATACAAGAATTGCATCACACACATAATGATCTGAATGTTGAGTTTTTTCTACATAGTTGGCGCATTATGGCCTTGCACATGATCTTGGTTTTCATGGGTGATCTATAAAATTGGCCATCCAATTTTCATAGAAGCGGCTTCATTTCGACACCCACATAGGTGAAATTTGTCAAGGGTGCTCCCATAACTAAGACACATGAGCTACAAATTTCATTAAGAGTATAAAACTCAACCCTCAACTCGTTATGGGATAGATGCATCCTCACCTTAGGAATGGGACCAGAAATTTTTTCCATTAAATATTGATGCATCTTTCAACAACTTCTCTATGATTCGTTTTTCCCATTCAAAACCCAATTCTCAAAATTCGAGTTGGGTATCCTTATAGCAAGTTCTATATTATTGGGCTTAAATCCCCTTCCCCTCGATAAGCATTAGACCTTGGACTATGATCATAGTTTTTCCTCCAACTTTTGTTTTTACCAAAGGTCTAGTTGGTGGTATAAAGGGTAACAAAGAGATTTAACTCATTCTTTTTCACACTTTTTCACATCAACCCACATGTCTACTAGGTTATAAAATTCACATATTTATCAAATTCTCAATTCATGGTACCACAATTTTTGATATGAAATCGAGCTAGTGAACTACCATTTCCTTTCTATACATGTAGAGACATGTAATTAAGAATTTTTAACTCAAACACCATTGTACCTTGTTGTACAATAGGAATGTCCATCATGGCATATCCCTTCTATTCAAGTAAGATGCCTTATTCTTTTTCATTATACACCATTATATCATAATTGTATAATAGGAATGCATATCACATTTACTTTGGTTTAAGTACCATTTTGGTCCCTCAACTTTTCACTTTGGCACCAAAATTGTCCCCTAACTTTAAAAAGTACTAAATTTATTCTTAAACTTTCATTTTCGATACCAAAACAGTCCTTCCATCAGTTAAATGACATATGGCACGTTAATTTGCCAACAAATCAATTCTTTTTTTGCTTAACTAATGACATGGAAAAAAAAAAGTATAGTTGGCCATCTTTTTTATGAGTTGGCATTTTCATTTCATTTAAAAATAATAATTTCTTTTTTTTTTTTTCACCCATGTCAGATTTCTTCTTCCTCTTTGATTTTCTCTCTCCTTTATCTTTCCTTTTCGCTTACCTCTGTAAACCCAGTCCTGGGTTCTCTCTCAAACTTCATCTTCTTCTTATTCTTCTTCTTATTCTTCTTCTTATTCTCTCTCTTTCTTCTCCCTTCTTCTTCCTTTCTCCTTCTTCTTCCTTTCTCAAACCTAGATCTGGGTTAATCCAAATGTGTTCCTCAAACATTCTTCTCCATCTCCACATCATGTTATGGTTATGCCTCGGTCACAAAATCAAAAAAAAAAATAATTAGTAAACTTATCAAGAAATATCAATGAGAAAAATATCATTGAAATAGGTGTGAAAAACTTACTTAATTTAAGGCAATTCACGTCTCTATGGAGAGTAGATCAATCGGTGCAGTAGAGATATATTTAGCATGTTGCCTCTAGGATGTTACAGCCTTATAATAACACTCTATGAATATGTACTACCCATAGAGTCATCTTACTCAAAATACCCTTCTTTACCCAAGAATATTTAAAAGATAAAGGTAAGAAAAGTAGGAGAATGTAGAGGAACGCAATTTTTTTAGCAAAAGGACATGTCCTATTTATAGGACTTATGATCATATAACTTTCATTTGTAGGTTAATGATAAGAATAAATTGAGTAACTATTATGTAATAATGTGCCTTTAAGTAGAACAATTAACTTACAACAGCTAGTTTGACTAAGTCTTTAATAGGATAATAAATTCAATTTATAAAATATATTATTTTATTTTTTATTCAAATATTTAAGTTCCAACAGATGCTTTCAATATCACAAGTTCTAAATGAATAAAAAATTAATAATTTAAATAACACATAAGGTTGTCCTAAAAAGTAGTAAAAAAGATTGTTCCAAAATCATTTTCCATCAAAAATAATCTTTCCTTTTTCTTAACCCCTCCTTGCCACAAAACCAACAGGGGCTTGAGGGCACATAGGCCCCCTAAACTTTTGTAAAAAAATTTGGTTTGGTCTTTTATGTTTTATTTTTATCATTTTCATACTTATTTATTTCATAGCATTTTAATCATTTTCTAACATTTGGGTTGTTGGGAATTACTTTTAAGGATAAAAAGAAGGATGGGAAAATAAAGAAAATATTA
This sequence comes from Rubroshorea leprosula, assembly GCA_020521535.1. Classification (NCBI taxonomy): domain Eukaryota; kingdom Viridiplantae; phylum Streptophyta; class Magnoliopsida; order Malvales; family Dipterocarpaceae; genus Rubroshorea; species Rubroshorea leprosula. The sequence continues at coordinate 2,045,235 of BPVZ01000044.1, forward strand.
AATATGGGAAAAAGTAAAAAATTAATTAATTAAATGTTTATTATCATTGCATTTTTCGTGGGTGTAGTTATGATTACAAATTTATTTGTTGAGCTACTAAAATTGTATTTAATTTGATTTATATTTATAATTTTTTTAACAAATAATTATGATATTTAAAAATATCACTTTATAAATTAATTTTAATTTATTAAGAAATAAATATCAATTGTTCTACAAGTTTTTAACTATCAAATCAAATAAAATTAATATTTTTTAAACACAAATTTAGTGACCTTAACAAATAAATAAGTGACTATAACCACACTATTTTTATATAGTGCTTGTGTTTATTAATATCTTTACTTTCTCTTTCTTTGTTCATAGTATATATTCTCTACTTAACATATGTTCATTTTTATCTTTCAATCAATGGTGTTTATCCTACGTTATCTACTATAATTAGTTTATTGTTATAGATTAACAAATGTTATTTAATTTTTTTTTCAATATTTCAAATTGACACATAAAATCAACTTTTTTTTGTTTAAGTTTTATTTTGCTTCCCTGAAAATATTTTTTGGCTTTGCCATTTCTCCTCACCCTTCCTAAGACTTTTTTAAAAAAAAAAATCTTATGTTGCATGATAAAAAATAATTTTTTTGTTATTTTTTAATATATTTTATTTATATATTATGTGATTTTAAATTAAAATTTTTTATTTTTATTAAAAAATTATCATTAAATTATTTAAATTATTAATATCTATTGACCTCAAAATTTAAATGTAAAATTTAAAAATTAATATTTTAAATTTTTTACTAATTAATACACCCCCGCCTTAAAGAGAATTCGGAGTGTTTCAGTTTTCTCTATACAAGGATTTAAGAACATATTCTACGGGATTTAGTGCATCTGTGGGTGGGCAAAACCGGCTTTGGTT
>BPVZ01000044.1:2075328-2094331 GCA_020521535.1 Rubroshorea leprosula
GCAATCTCTATGTATGTAATCCCAATGTGAAGATAAATGTGTGAAATGAAAAGAAAAACTACGTTTCGGTAAAAAAGCAAATTAAAATTGTTTTCTTTTTCTTTCTTGGTATAGTTTCGTGCGAACACATAACATTATAACCTTCTCTCAATATTGTTATTGCATCTATATAATGGAACAGAAACGAAAGGTGAGACTTCTTATTTGTATTTTGATATTATTGTTTTTTTTGTTCAATACTTTTTTTAATTTTCTCTCTCCCTCAACACTTTAGATAATTAAAAAGATGCAAAAGCCCACAAATTAACTGGTAAATCACGTGCAAAGTACGTGCCTGTTACATTCCGTCAATTGCTTTGTTGTGTGTCACGATTTCACTAAGATGCTTGTTGGAATCAAGCCTGAAAGATGGTTGACTGAGAGGTCAAGAGTTTCTAACAACCTCGAAACTCCAATCTTCTCTGGAATTTCTCTTGTTAAATTGTTTAGAGATAAACTCATAGAAATCAAGTTGGAAAGTTGTGTTGTCTCCTCCAAGATCTCTCCTTTGAGATTATTTCTTGACCAGTCTATTAAGCTCATAGTCAAAGAGTGAATATAATTGGATCCCAGATCATACGAACCATTCACCAAGCTGCTTAGATTTACTAGACATGAAGGAATTTACCCTGATAAACTATTCCACTTCAAATCTAAAACATGGAGATTAGGAAGGCAGGCAATACAAATTTTTTTGTATCTTTCCCTCCAGCCCTAGTAATGTCAGCCTCGGTAGACTTTCTCCAATCCATCTTGGAACGCCTCCATGGAATTGATTATTGGCAAGACTAATTTCCAGTAAGTTTTTGCAGTTACATTGGGATGAAAGCTTTCCATAAAGATCGTTGTCATTCAAGTTCAAATATAAAAGGTCAAACCCCCTATTTGCATCTTGTATATTATTTTTTTTTATAATTAATATCTTTTATAATTTAAAACTTACAAAAAAAACCCTAAATTATCAATAAAGTCAAGGTGCAAATAAGAGATTTAACTACTAATTTTTAGGTTTTTTACAAGTTTTAAATTGTGAAAAATGTTAACTAAGAGTAAAAATTCTTAAAAGTGTTAACTGCAAGAAAAAATAATGTATAGGGTGTAAATAGGGAATTTGACCAACATAAAAGCCAAGACTACAAGAAGCAAAATTAAAGAGGATCAAATCATGTAATTATTGATCCAATTGTAGAATGAAGGATTATCAAACCATTATAAAGATTAATTAATCAAGAAGAAATCGATTTACCAGTTGATTGATTTTAAAGATTTAATATTAATTATAATCTCATTAATAAAAGAGTTTTAATTAATTATTATTTCCTTATATTATATATTCATTCACTCTATAAATATGGTTGCTTATATATAAAAAAAGAACAAAGAGTAATAAATGTGTAAAGCCATAAAGAATTTTGTACTATGAACCAAAGAACCTTTGATATATCATGATATTTTAACATTATCTCGAATCACGTAATATCATATCTTCTTCTCTCTCTCATTTATCTTTCATTTTGTTCTTATCACTATTTTATCATGAAATTTATATTATATGAGATTTTCTCATCATATTAGAAACTTCTTCAAAAATGAGTTTAGAATGCTGCCATTGAAGTAGTGCTTAGAAAGATCTAACACCTATAAATACTTCAAGATGCTTATGGAAGATGGAATGCTTCCACTGAAGTTGTTCTCAGAAAGATCAATATAACTCAAATACAACATATCTTGGCCAAAGTTTTCTGGACTGGGTCCTGACAGTAACTTGTGCTTCAAAGTTCAAATTCAGTAGGACGACAGTAGGACGACACCAGAAAAGTGTGGAATTGGTCCCTCAAATAAATCAAAGTCGAGCTGTACCGTTGATTTTGGTGCAAATTTTAATGAACTCGGAAGCTTTCCATGAAATGTATTGTTGTAAAGAACTAAAGTGTAAATTTGTGGAATCAGTTTCCAAAAAGGACCAAATCTGTAATATTGATATTAGCAAAGAGAATAGATCAACTCCTTTTGAGTTTGGAGCCATACAGGAAATTTGAGATCCATTTGGTAGTTAGCAGTGTAGATCAAATTTAGATTGAAAAGAGGAATCCAGTCATATCCCACATCAAATACCTGTGACTTTTCTCTAAATCTGGAGGATATACTAAAATCTTTCAAATTTTTTAGGTGGAGAAAGTGATTCCAAAATACAATACCTTCCCAGTTATTATCATCAAGATATAAAAGAGTCAATTCTTTCAGTTGTCCAATATATATTTTCAGGAATTGGTCCATTCAATTTGTTGGAAGAAAGGACAATTCTCTCCAAGGATGACAGGTTTCCAAAGGAAACTGGTAATGGACCAAAGAAATAATTCGAAGAAAGATAAAAGAGACCTCATGTTCTTAAGATTTCCAGGGATGGAGGTATTTGCTTGTCAAACTAATTGGTAGCCAATTCCAACACTTCCAAACTATAGCTGTTGCATTTTGACAAACTATCCACTAGTTTGACTATTTCTCTAGTAATTTCATTGCCATGTAACGCTAGGAATTGCAAGATGCATAGATTTTCCCAATCATCAACATTGTCTAGAGAGTCCTTAATTCCACTCTGACAAATCAAGCTCAACAAGGGCACTAATATTGAACAACTAACCAGGTAATGGTGACTTGAAATCATTGATGAAAGATCAATGACCCAAATAGAACTGAAGTTCACAATTGGAACAAAAGGAGGGAGGTAATGGAGATTGCAGTTAGGAAGATACAAGTCCTTCAAGGAAGGGAGCATGTTTACAGCTTGCAACCAGTTGGTTGATTCTGAACTGAGGTCTGTACCATTTACAAAGAGGTATTTTAACGAAGAGAATCTAGAGATAAAATTCAAATTGGAAACCCAAAGAAAATTATTCCAAGAGAGAACAAGATAGCACAAATTTCCAAGATGAGGCAGAACCACTCCAGCAAAAGATGCATTAGAGACGATGAGGTAGCTCAAATTGGTGAATGAACCAATGAAATTTGGAATTGGAGTTTGTTCGAAATTGTTCAAGCTTAGATCCGAGCAATTTAAATATTTCAAGTCAAGCAATGAAGGATCTGCCTTACCATGCAAAGCTGTGAAATTAACAACTGTTACATTTTCAAAAAAAATTGCCACTAGGTGAGTTCCTGAGATCAAGCATTGTGACATGTCTGGTTGCTTGCTACAACCTATGCCTTGCCATGCACAACAATCGTTGCCAACCTAAGAACAAAACCTGCCTAAAGGATCTTTGAGACCTACTTTGAATTTGAGAAGTCATTCCTCTTAGCCTCCCAACAAGTTGTGGTGAAGTTGGTTGAATAGGGACCAAATTCACTTGCTTTGAGGGATAGAAATGCATGAGAAAATAGGTGAACCAAAAAGAGAAGAAGAAAGTGAGTGAAAACGGAAGTGATCATGGCCAGTGTTTTCCCTCACTGAAATAGTGGGTTTCAAGTCAGAAAGGAAATTGTTGAAGAACATAATGGAAGGCTCCAGCTTTATGGTGTTGCTGCCATGGGAACTGTTCGCTAAAATTGTCCCTTGAGCAGAGAAAGAGAGCAATCCTCACAATGTCAAGTTGCTTTGCCCTCGCGCAATAAAAATCCCCTGTCATCCACTTGGCGGACTAGCCCATCTGGTTAAGTGGGATTCATCCCAGCAAAGAGTAGTGCGCAATTCGCTATTCGTGCAATAAAAAATCCTTTAGTGCAAGATCGATCGGATCGGATACAGTAAAAATCCAAATGTCTTTTTCTGTTTTTCTTATCCCATGAACAAGAAAAATCATGCACCTTCACAAGAAATTGGAATCAAGTTTTTCCACCGTAGATTGGTCCATTAAGCCTGCTTTTCAAATGATTTCTCTGGCCACTCTGTAACGAGCTTGGCCGAACACAATTTTCAGGCTTCTTCTTTATACCAAGTTGCATTGTTTACACTAGCTTGCATAACTCTAGAATGCGGAAAGTGAAAATAAATTTTTAATAGAATTAAAATAATGAGAAATTTTAAGATATCAATTCATATCAGTTTACAATTATGAGAAAAAAAAAAGTTAAGTTACTAAATTTTCTTTATTTTTCCCAGAAATTAGTAAATAAATCTTTTTTATCAAAAGTTTTTATCTTAATAGCACTTGATTATTTCTTGTTGGAAGAAAAAGACAAAATTGATGCACTGTTGTTTGTTTTTATGGTAAAAGGTTTTTATTTTAAATTGTTTCACAATAAATATTTATAAATCATAATTATTGATTAGTGTCATCTTATATTTTAAATTTTAATTTTAAATACATTAAATTAATATTAGAACCTATTTGATTATCACAAATCTCAAAAAAATAACCCAAACAAGCCACACTTTTTGAAGCACTTGATCTACGAAAATTAGTTTCGGGCACAAATTTCACTGCAAAAAATAATTGATAATATTGCTGTATATAATCAATTACATATATATTTTAAACAATTTACAATTTGGACTGAGAAAACTCTTTTTAAAATATTATTGTAGATTAAAACTTTAATTAACTAATTCAAATATTTTAAAACTTGGGGTGTCAGTTCAGTTTAATAAATTATATTATTTTAAAATATTATTTTTATGTAATTGATTACTGGACAAAAAAAAAAAAACATTCCTGCATTGTTTAGTGAGAAATGCATTTTAGAAAATTGTAATTGATTACACTATTTATAAGCACTTACATTTTTTTCAAAATAAATTTTATCAATTTATAACAATTAGATAAATTAAGTCTTCGAATTTAATAATTTATTTTCAAATCTTAATTGATTTAGTTAATTAAGAATTTCGACCCCATCCATGACTTGAAAAAAATTTCGGTTTCGGGGATTTAAGCAAAATATATATATATATATATATATGCTAAACCAAACCAAGTTTTATTATATATACCCCTTCCTTAGAAATACTTTCTTCAAAGGAGGATACGAAACCGCCCCTAGAAGGGTGGTTAAGAGAAATTCGTCTCAAAATTCAAGAACTGATTTGCAAACACATTCAACCTAAATAAAAAAAAAAAAAATTAAAATAAAACAAAGAGACTACATCCACTCCGATGGTAAAACATGTTTCATATGTTAATCAGTGGAAAAAATTTGAAAAACGATAACCAGCTCGTAGCCGGAAAATGACCGGAGATGATAGAAGAGGTGCTCGGAGCAGAATCAAGTCCAATGAAGACGACTCTATCGGAAAGATTAAACCGAACTTGAAGCTCCGTCAGGGGAGGAGTAGAGCGGACGGCAGACCACTTCGAATCCTCATCACCAATCTCAAAGTCGTGCTAGGTTTCAGCATTTTAGCGTTCTTAATCATCTTCTTCACCATCGAACATCTGATGAATCAAGCCGAAGAAGCTCAGACGGCTAGGGTTGTCACTCCGTTTCCTGCTCCCAAGATCATGGACCTGCCTCAGGTAGAGCAAATACTTTAATTTTGTATATCCTTTTTTGGTTTGTTTTAGTCATTGGCGCTGAAAAATGGATGATTGGTTGTGACAGTCTCAAGGCGAGCACAAAGAGAGCTTGTACTGGGGAACCTATCATCCTCATGTTTATTTTGGAATCCGCTCAAGGTATTACCACATTTTTTTAGTAGCAAAGCATAATTTCTTCGGTTTTCTTTTGTTTTGTTTTCCCATATTTGCTTTATATATCTTGTTAAGCGTGATATTATTTGTTTAACTTTTACGCTTATAATGGAAATGGGCGTCAAGAAATCTGTGCTGTTGTGTACTGCTACCATGTTGATTTATTCTTTGTGTATTTTCTTTTCTTTATTGGCTTTAATTTTCCGTAGCAAATCAAAGGAGGCATGGTGTTAATTAGCTATTGTTATTGTGCTCTGGCAGGACTCCTCGCTCTTTAATTGCTGGATTGATGTGGATTGGTTTGTAGGATGGAAGGTATTTTATACGACATGTCTGTCGAGACTCTGATGAGCCAAGCAGATACGGGTGGACACAGCATAATGGTCGTGATTTTGGGCATCAACTGCTGGTTGACCATGACATGACCCTGGAAACAACTTTCTTGAAATCTAAAGGGGATGGCAGTGGCCATGGAGGTGACTGGGCAATAAGGATTGACGTGCAAAGTGAGAAGTAATTGTCTGAACCATTGCAAAGTGAGAAGTTTTTGCTTTGCTAGTGTTTTCTCTTTTGTCAAAAAAGTCATGGTTCTCTCTACCTGTTTTGTATTTGGTCAGCATTATGCCTGTTCATACATTTTGTGGATGAAGGAATATGACATGTTTTTACATGATAATGAAACCATTCCTCTTCAGATATAGTCAATGACTTGAAGAAAAATAAATTCACAGCCAATGAAAGCAATGAAATCACTTCCTTCCTAGAACAGGCTTTTGTTCGCCTTGAAGCATGGTTCCAGTGGTTCAATACTACCCAGTCAGGTATGCATCTTATTTTAGTTTTGGGCAGAGTTGTTGATTGTTGTAAAGAATATGGTGGTCAGGGTATGTAGAGCTGTGGTTCTTGATGAAGCTTGGGTTAAAACATACATTAAATGCATCACTGTGATTAGCACGTACAAAATCTTCTTTCCTCCATTGTATTACTTTTTTCAGCAGTGATATTGATGTGGTTTTTTAAGCACTGCTATGGACAATTTTTTCAAAACCTGCATAGGTATAAAGAATTCAAAGTTCTCTGAATATTTTCTTTTTGATAATCATGAGCTAATAACTACTGGTGGAATCTTCACTTAAAAAACAAAATTAAAAAGTAGACTGTTCTTAACAAAGAAGTCAAAATAACCAAAATATTTTGGCTTCACACCAAGTTGTTAATTTGTAAACTCTTAGCTGCAATTGCAGGTTCCTTAAATTTTTGCTTTAGTAAATTCTAGTTTTCGATGAATACCAAAATTATTTCTAGTACTAGTAGGTGCCTTTTTTATGGCAAAATAAATTTCAAAAAAAAAAGGAAAAAAAGAAAAAAAGGGAGGTGCCAACTTTGAAGTAGACAAGGAATACTTTTGATATACATGGGAATTTAACTGCTTTTTAACTTCTTTCATTTCTTTGCTATTATTCTCCTGATTACAGGAAAGGAAATCGGTAGCAACTACTGGCATGGAAGACACAGCACAGCAACTCGTGAATTAAACCCAAAGGTTATAAGCAGACTTTTTCTTAAACAGCAAAGCACCTAAATTAGTAGATATTTTCTTTCTTCTTTGAGCCTTTTAGAGAATGCTTGAATTTAATTCTGGGAGTTTTTCGTAAATTCCTTTTTATGAGTCTTGGGTTAAACTACTATAGTTTAGTCAAGTAAAGCTGCTGTACTTATACTGCATGCTTAATGTTATTAGATGTTGGCCACAAAATCCTTTTCAAGAAAGTAGTCAATAACATGTTTGAAGGGTGAGAAGGTAAAAATGACTAAAGAATAATCTTTTTGAGCTTCTTCCTTTATGCATGAATGATAATAGTTAGTATTGGAAAAAAACAGACAAAAGCTGGAGGTAACCCAAAACATCGTTTTTGAAGGTCGTTACCTTTAACCAGTGTTTACCTCTCAAGAGATTGATTGAAAAAGATCTTACTAAAGCAGATAACATTTGTATTTGTGTGATTATGAAAAGGCTTCTATTATTGAAGTAGTAAACTGCAATACATTGCTGCTGCCTTCAGACTCTGTCCTCTGGTTTGGATGATAATCCCCATGCATCACACCCTAGTGAAGATGAACGTCACTTGGATCTTAGATGCTGGATGCTTCTTGCAGCTGATTGCATGGATTCCATTGGGAAGTTATTTGAGATGGAAAAGACATCTGCAGAGGTATAACAATGAGGGGAAAAGCACATTATCTGATTTGTTGGACATTTCCTGTCAACTAATAGACCTTGGAAATAAATTGATGCAGGAATATGGTTCAACAGCTAAGTTGCTTTCGGACTTTGCAACTCTGAATCAGGTTTGTCTACTACCACCGTGCGGCTGAAATTTATTGTTATTTCATTACATATTAATGCTTTTAACGGAAACATATGTTATGAACTATAACCAAGTGCAATGGCCAAAAGAAAAACGTTGTAGCTGGATGCAGTGTATGTGCATTATCATTACAAGTACTACCTTTTTCCTTATTTTCCTCTTCTCCAAATGGAGTCATTTACCCATATATTTACCCATATGTTGTAGCATTTAGATTTATGACATATTACATGCGTCAGACTGAGATACTTTACATTCAAATCTTTTCATACTCATTTGTGTGTATCTTAACCAGAAGCACTTTAATCAAGTTCATGGAGCATATTTTGATTTTGGCAACCATACAGAAAAGGTATGTTGCTAGTCACGTTTACAAGGTTCCCGGTTACCATATCAGTGGTCTAGTTACATCTCTGCACATGTTACAAGGTTCCCAATTACTATATCAACAATAAGTACAAGCAAATTGATAAAATTTTCCAACCCTTTTTTTTTTTTTAATTTATATTCACTTCATGCTTCCCATTCTGAGTTATTCTTCTCTTGTTCAATTCATTTCATGAGAATAAGATATTGGTTAACCCCAAGGCCTTGCATCTATTATTGACTAGCTATAGATTGGCTTTTTGACATGAATGCTCATGATGAAATCCAACATTGCCTTGAAAGATTACACATTTATTTTCTGCACTGATATTTGCTGGGCCTATTACATGAATGCTCCAGATGAGTCATTTTAATCTTTTTTTTTTCCTTTGAACAAATCATTTTAATCTTTCTAGGTTCAATTAAGTTGGACAGTAGTAAAGGCAGGAAATAATCATCCAAGGAGTGAGCTCATCTGGGAAGTGTCAGAGAGACCAGAGTTGAAACTGGTTCCTCATATTGGATATGTCAGCCTTTTCCCCTTCATGGCAAGAATTATTCCACCTGTAGGTTAGGATTTAATGATGAAAACAATGCTTTATCAATTCTACTACTTTTGCCAATTTTACCTTACTAGACTCGGTTGACAAGTTGTTATTCCTGATTCAAATTGGGCATCAACTCACTTGTTTTATTCATTCAGGAATCCTGGATTCTGGGAAAGCAGCTTGACCTCATCTCAAACAAGAGCATCTTGTGGACAGCTTATGGACTCCGTTCTCTTTCCAAAACAAGGTGATCTCACAAAACAATCTGATAGTGTTAATATTTATATACTGCGTGCTTAAACTATGACCTAGTTGATCTTGTTGATATTTTAAGGCTTCAAAACAAATCTGAAATCTTTGTATATGCCACAGCACATTGTACATGAAACGCAACACTGAGCATGACCCCCCATACTGGAGAGATCCAATTTGGATGAACGTGAACTACATGATTCTTTCTGCTCTCAAGCATTGCTCATTAGGTAAGAAGAAGATATTGCCTATCCATTTTTTCTTTTCACTTCCCCCTTATAACCATCTGCTATTAATTGCATTTTGACCCTCTGGATCAAACTTTATATAGTGAATGGGCCATACAGAGAAAGAGCCAAAACCATCTATGATGGCTTGAGGAGCAATTTGATTAGGTACAGCTCATGTTGCCATAATATTGATTTATGTCCTTAACTTGGTCTTATATTATATTTATAACATATATGTTTGCCATGCTGCGGAAACGCGGTTCAGAACTATTACCAAACTGGGTTTCTGTGGGAACAATATGATCAGAAGCAGGAAAAGAGAGGAGGTGCTCAATTGTTTACTGGCTGGACCTCACTTCAGCTATTGATCATGGCAGAAGCTTATGGTAAAACTTAGGACATTCAAGTTAATAATACTTGCCATGAGAAAGACAAGATTAGAAACAAAGGGAAAATTCAGCCAAAAACACAAAGAAAAATGGGGGAAAATATTGTATTCTAATATTAAGTTCTTATTTGCTGCTGTAGTTCCCATCATATAAATTTTGAGAGAGCATATACTTTCGATAAAATAGTTACTTACAAACTTAGTTAATGCTAGCATGAAAATGTCAAGTATGCCTAGGAATTTAATTTTGGACATTGAAGAAACCTGCTCAATTAAGCTGAGTCATGTTCCAAAAATTTATTAGGTTCATTAATCAATTCAACTGGGTTGCTCCCTCTTGTTCTGATTTCATTATTTCGTGGGCATCTAATTTATTAGGGGCGAGAGAGATTTACCCTCGGGAAAACCAGTCCTTTCTGTCCGGAATACCGACCTGGAAATTGGCTGACAGATGCACATTATAAAGTAGTTGCAGGGTAATATGAACAAACTTAGGTCATCTAAAATTCTCAGTACATTGTTAAGTAACAAAGTTTGAATTTCTCATTAATTTGGAGGCAAAAATTGTACAATCTATTCAATGCCTACAAAAACATTGCATCTGTTGCTTTGTCCCAGCAGACCAACTAAAAACAGCACAAATCCACCCTAGTCAATCCCATAATGCAACTTCTTTTCTCATATTAGAGGGAAAGAGATCGTATGGGAAAATGTACCTAAGGTCACTTAAAATGTTCTTGAGGTCAATGGTCAAAACAGCTGTTGATTTCCTAATGTATCCAGAAAAAACTTAAAACATACTAAATAAGCATTATGGGGTTGTACCGAGTACTGTCACTATTTGAGCTCTCTAGCTTACATCATCCGCCATGTCTGTGTCCTCAGCCATTATAATCTCCATGTCCCTGATATCTCGTTTCAAGACATTGCCAAGTCTGGCAATGGCCTCTGTCTGCCGCTGTAAGACCTGTCAGCCAACAAAAGGATTTCCCTAAATCAACAGTTCCTTGTGCACTTCCCATTTTCCAATATGCCAAAATCATGATTCCTCAGAGTTCAGAGGAGCAAAGCCAACAGAAAAACATTTGTAACTAAAAAAATGAATGTTATAAGAAATATCATATATCGTGGAAACTGCATGCATTGTACTACATCTATAGCGATAATAATTTAAAAGTAACTATTTTCAAATCAAATATGATATGCTTGCCATATTTTCATAAGGGGGAAAAGTAGCAAGCTTGGCAGAAGAAACAATAACAGCATAACATAAAAATTTCCCATAGCTTACCTCCTGCATATCAGCAAGACTTTGCTCATGAATTTTAGTTGATCCTGGAAGATAAACAGAACCACCAGAACCATTAGCATTTGCTTGAACACGAGATACAGTGAGCAAGTTTTGAACCCTCCTAGAAAGCTCTGCTCCAGATCCTTTCATCTGCAGTCATATCTGATTGTCAGTTGCAGCTCTTGCTGGAAGGCCAAGTAAAAAATAGTAAAAAAGAGAAGCAGAGACAAGAATTGAAGGCCAACCTGTCTTGTTATTGCAGCCAATTTCTCTGCCAACTCAACTTCCCCTTTCATTAAAGGTAAACGACAACCCTTACCCTCCAAGGCCTCAACTATTCTCATCACCTTTAGGCACAGCATTACAATGGAAATCAAAAACAAGAATGACAAAATTGCATAAAATATTTAAAAGGCTTTTAAGAATCCCTGATCAGGTAATGCTATCTAACTTGACTGACACACTGGATGAATCAAATGATAGTCGAGGAATCCTCAAGCAGGTTTACCTTATTCTTCAGTTTTTTGTTTTCTTGACAAATATTTTCAGCAGACTGCAGAGTTAATTAGGGAAGAAAGGACAAGGAAACATGATGAAAGAGAAGCCACAACTGCATGGCTACACATGATATATTTTCCATGCAATATCTAGAAATTTAGCAAAAATTTCGATTCGGCATCAAGCAAGAATTATGCCTACCCTTAAAAGGCGCCTTTGAAGACTTTGCTCCTTCTGTCTCATTCTTTCAATCCAAGGAAGGGTTTCAGCTTGAAAGTGCCTTTGAAGCTGCAGTCAGTAGTAGGTTTGAGAAGAATATTCCAATCAAATGACGCAAAAGGATCACTGGAAGAGATTACAGTACCATTTTTACATTGCTTTGAGTCATGCGCAATCTCTCAGCATCTGAAACAATGACTTCATCTTGTAGCTGCATCAACCCATACTAAAATTGTCAGGGTTCACCCACCATATTTCATTCACTCAATTGCTGACTTCTAGAAAGGTAAAACTTTGGGGTAAATTCAAGAAACTAAACTTTTCTTGTTCCTCTGTCTTCCTTCCTAGCCAAATTCATCAGTTCCACTAGAAATTTTGCTTTAGCCAAAATATCAACTGAAAATCTACAGAATCAGCAGCAACCTGAGCCGTTAACAATGCTTCATTACCTATATATTTCTGAACTGCCAATCATAAGATTCACAACTGGGATTCCTATAAAATTCTTTCCCCATACCCCATCTAGAAACTTCAACCAATTAAACACTAGAAACACCTCTCTGATGTATCTGTGCAATTCAGCATTAATTTTTTTGGAATTTGGCAAGCAATTCCATTGCAAAAAAAGCTCATATTTAACTCAGCATTAATTTTTACATAAGTCGTAGTTGAAAAAACAGTTCTAATACAACAAAAAAAAAAAAAGGACTGGTGCCAAAAAAAGGGAGAGTTCAATGTCTCATACAATGAATAACTCCAACAAGTTTATGTTCTTCTCAGTCAAATCTTTCATCCTAGCTCCAAATAATGAGCTCTTGGGCAACCCTCAACAAATAACTATCTCTCAACATCCCATGTTTTTTCAAGTCAACCGTCAATTTCTTCAATTTGGGATCTCAAATGCAAAAAAGTGTTAGCTGCCTTTAACAAGTCATATTTGGACTTTAAGTCCCCCTTCTGAACAGGCCTATGTCCTAACTACCAATGTCAATATCTTATAGACATGGACATACTTATTTTAGTATCCATAGATATAGGACAAACATGGGATTGAACCAGACTAGCTGAAACAAAAACTAATGAGAAGTTTCCTGATCACAATTATGCAACAAGAAAATAACACAGAAGGTAATGCACCCTCAATACCACCAATGAAACAAGAATTACCTTCAAGCGTTGTGAAAGATCCCTGAAACCCTGAACAAGCTGAGGCCAGAGTCGTTCCCGGTCACTGCTCTCCATACCCTCCAGCTTAGCCATAGCCTCTGCCCACATGATCTACAAGCGGAAACCATCTCAAAGTTGACTCAAATGAAACTCGAGCAAACAATACTACAAACTAACAGAAAAAATAAGACAGTAACCCTGGTCCAAAAGCAATGAAGCAAGAAATAAAAAGAATCTCGTAAACCTTACATCTGATACACCAGCAGGCTTCACCCTGAATTGAGGTTCCATTACACTGAACAACAAATGCTGCAAACAATTAACCAACCATCAACACAACATGACAACCATTTCCTTTTGATTGTTCAGAAATGAGAAAAAACCACATAGCAAGGCCATGTCATCTTATAATTGAGAATAATTTACTTAGCACCATAACAACAAAATAAAAGCAAACTAAAGAGAAGAAAACAAACCTTGAAAGCATACTTAGAGTTTGCAGGCTCCTCCTTGTAAGCATCAACAATTGCCTAACACGAAACACAAATGTCAGAAAAGAAAATATAAAACCAGAAGCTAGGGTTAGGGTTTAACACCAACATGTAATAAAAAGAAAGAAACGAAAACGAAATCAATACCTGAATGTCACGATCGGCGAGGGAGAAAGGAAGAGGAGCCACGGGGGCCATCTGAGTAGTCAATTGAGCATTGGAGAAGGGAGTGGCGAATGGAGTGGCGAATGGAGTCTGGAATCCGAAACCACTAGAAGCTGCCGCCGGTTGTTGCTGAAACAATGGAGTCTGTTGCGGTTGCTGCTGCGTTTGAGAAGAGAACGGCGTGGAGAAAAGAGAGGAACCGAAACCCGTAGCAAAAGAAGGCGTCGACGGGGTGCCGAATGCCGGAGTCGAAGACGGAGTGCCAAACGCCGGAGTCGAAGAAGGAGTTCCAAACGCCGGAGTCGAAGACGGAGTGCCGAACGCCGGAGTCGAAGATGGAGTGCCAAACGCAGGAGTAGATGATGGATTACCGAAAGCAGGGGTGGAGGACGGAGTGCCAAATGCCGGCGTCGAAGAAGGCGCGCCGAAGGCTGAGCTGGATCCGAACATTTTCGCGGATTCTTGGTTGCGGAGAGAAGCTTAGAGAGATAGGATTTAGGGTTTATGGCGAAGCCGCCATTTCGGCTTCTCAAAGTGCTGCTGCTGCTGGCTCACAGTCAGTAAAGACTGAAGAGTGAGCCGCTGCCCTCAACGAATGTGCTAGCCCTTTGTTTGGGGGTTACGAAAAAAATGTCCCATGGACCTATACTACTTAAAAGAAAAGGAAAATACGAGACATTTTTCTCTTTTTTCATCCAACAAGAAAATGTTTTAATTTCATGCTTGTGAGATCAATTATTTTTAGGTAATCAACTAATAATTACTCTTTCTATTTAATTTTAATTGTTTTAATTTATTTTTTATTTTTAAATATAAATTTTAAATAAAAATTAACAAAATATAACAATTGAAAATTTTTTTCATATACTTATTTTTTATTAAATAGTTTTATTTTATTGAAAAAATTAAAGGATATCTACATAGTTTATTCAAAAATTAATATCTTAAAAATTAAATCAAAAAACAATTAAAGTTAAATGAAAATTTTTGCAATTTTTACAAGTACTTAATTCAAAAGGTTTTGTTTTAAACTCTAAAGTAATGTGTTATCACATATTATAACAATCAAAATAAAATTTTAATTTAAAACTCTCGCATTGGAAATTTGAAGCAAGTGATTTTTTGTACAACAAATGTAAGAATAAAAAATAGTTGTCTTTTAATTGATATTGGAAATTGAGAAAGCTTAGCAAATATTGAAGTCCCATAATTTGAACAAAATGTTCACTAATTTGTTCCATAAACTAAGCATTGACATATCAAGAGCAAGCCTGTTGAACAACAATGCCACAATGCCGATTAATGAGATGGCATGCATGCAACTTAGGCTCAACTTCAAGAATAAATTCACAAGAAGCATTATGGACCGGGAAATAGTCAATACACAGTAGATAAATTGAAAAGTCATTAATAAGTTCAACCGGGAAAGCTAACTAAAAGGTCTGAAAATCTGACACATTACAAACTAGTGATCAACAGAAAGCTTAATCCAGTCATACAACACAACTAGCAAATGCAGAAAGACATTCTAGACTTCGATGAGATCCATCATCAAACAACAAGCAAGACACATTTAGGCCTTAATTGTCACACAGCATAGGCACAAACCAGATGGCTTTATAGCAGAAGTCTGCCATTCTGAACCCGGTGCTGCATTTGGGTCATACAAAAGGGTATTGTAATCGGGTTCTCCCAGCAGTGAGAACAGCAGAAGTTTTCCATCCAGAATGCCAAATCGAAACCCTATATTAGAGCTACCTGTCAATGGAACAGGGACCATCTTCCATGAATTGTCCTCAGGATTGAATATGGCCAGTTTCCTCTGGTTCTTCCACTCCATACAGAAAAGCTCCTTCCCCAGAACAGCATGGGCAGTGACCATGACACAACCATTCTTTATTTCACACCAGGAGTGCCTTTCAGGGTTGTACACATCAACAAACTTTGAGTTTCCAATGGTGAAGTTTGACCTTCCACCAAGGACATAGAGTTTTCCATTCAAGCCAAAAGCAAAGCAACCCCACCTGGGGCGGCGGAGACTTTCTATCAGAGTCCACTTGTTACTATCAGGGTTGTACACCTCCACACTTGAGAGACTGTCTCCATCAATCCCACAGCCTCCTACTGCATAAACCATGCCATTGACCTCTGCACAAGCAAAATCATAGCGAGCCACATTCATGTCAGCTAATTTGCTCCACCTGCAATTGGAAAGAACACATTCAACAACAATGATAGATGTTCAACTTCCACTTTGGTATCTTTTTATCTGTGTTGGGCTGCAGTAGGCTGGGGAAGGAAGGGGGGATGAATGGGACGTTAAGGAAGTACATATAGCCAGTATGGAAGTTCTAACTCTATGCTTTTCCCTAGATGCAAAGCCTTCAAATTAGTCTACTTCCCTATTTGGCTAAGTACACATCTAAGCAATCAGTTATTAATTGCAACATCCTTCAACTAAATTACATAATTAATCTAAGTCTCATCTACTTTTTGTGATGGGATAAGTCTCATCTACTTTAAGTTGATTGAAACCAATATAACAAGACAACAGAAATTGAAGTCTGATGCAGAAATCCAGCAGAAAACAAACCTGTTGAGGCAAGAATCATATTGGTACACATCAGCAGAGGCAGAGGCAAACCCATTAGCCACTGAATACCCAGCCATGACAAGAAGCTTTCCATTAAGGACAACCACCCCAAACCCAACCTTCAAGGGGCCGGGCATTGGTGGAAGAAGATGATTCTTCTGCCCCAAACAATCTAAGACTTCCCAGTGGTTTTCCTTTCCTCCAGCATCCGCAGTTAAAACATAGAGCCACTCCTCAAGCAGCCCAGCTAATTTACGCTCCATTATGAATTCTTTGCTTTGGATATATGACCTCCACTTCTTGCACACAGCACCCATGGCTGGGAAGTTGGAACGAGGAACAAGTGCAAGACAATACTTTGCCACATCTTCTGGCAGCCCAGGTAGCAGCAAGCTATCAGAATCATCAGTCACCCTAGTAGATGACTGCAGATTGTTTTTGGAATGAATTGGTATATCTTGTTTCCCAGATGAAGAGAAGCACATATTTGGTTGTGTAATTCTCTTCTTCCCACTCACAAACCCAGGCATTCCCATAAGATTCTTGTACTAGTGCAATTATATCCCAAAGAATGTGTCAACAGTTCTAATCAACAGACAACAAACTAAAGAAATTCATGAAATCCATCACCTATAGGGATTTTACAACACCAAGACATAAAAGACGTTGTAGGACGGATCTCTTGAGCTGTGAATGCTGATGAATTTTTGTGTTTTTTCCAATATGATTCATATGCCATGCCAGAAGTCTTGTTCTTTAAGCAGTTTCTTCCTGTTGTTCTATGTAAACCTTTTTGCAAGCCCCTGTAACCGCTCCCTAACCCACACATTGCCCGGATATCTACTACAAAAAACCATTGCATCATTAGTTGATGACGACAAACGCAAAAACAACTCAAGACACTCAATCCACAATATCAGTGTCCAATAAGTTACAAGAGAGAAAATAGTACCAGTCAAGGCCATAAAAATTCAGCAAGTTTAGCCCCCTGTAACTTCCATTTCCATAGATTTACACCAATCACCTGAAAAAACTGAATAAAAAAAGAGTAGGGTGAATTCAGAAGTTGTTGACATCTGATCTACATACTTATAAACACCATGATGATGATTGAAACAAAAGCAGAACTCTGATGATGATTGAAACAAAAGCAGAACTCTAATCAACATAAGACACAAATAATAGGGACTAATATTTTCTAGGGCCAGTAACACATCCTGCTTGTTCTCCAAAACATCAAATCAAATGAAAACAAGTTTTGCTATAAAAACACAAAATTCCATTATGTTGCCAATCCCTGACCAAACGAAAGAGAATGACTCGACATGAAGAGCTAGACAAATAAGATGAGATGGACACCTCAAACAACTTCAACCAATTTATTATATTCCCTTGAACTTCTTAAAGGGTGGATCTCAAGATCACCAGTCCACCTACCGGCTACCGAACACAATTATAAAAGAAAGCAGGAAAATGATTAAGAACGAGAGATATCCAGAACCACTCTTTCTTTTTTAACTTTTTCTCTTTTTTGGTCAATGATTGCATAGAGAGTAACAGCTTCCTTTAAGGCCCTGATGCAAACAATAATCAAACATTGAAAATCAAATTACTGAAAAATACCCAGACAAAAAAATAAAAATGAAATCAATTTTGACATTAAAATGATTAAGAGATCTAATATATAATTCTCAAACATGACATTCAGATGAATTAGATCAGGAAATGGGAAAAAATCAAAAACCCAGATCTGAAATAATCCAAACGCTTAGAAGAAAGAGATTTGCGAAGTTACTGACAGATTTGAAGCAGATTTCCTCCAATAAAAACAAGAGAAACCCAGAATTGTGAAGGTACTGGCAGATATGAATCAGATTTCCCCCAATGAAAACCCAGAACCAAGAAGTACTTTCTGAAGCCAAAGCAACTAACAGATCCAATAAGGAATGCTAAAACTCCATTAGATTCAAGACTATAAATTCCATACACACAGGAACTATTCCCATTAGTATTAAACAACTTCAACGACAGAAAACCGGTCTCTCATTAGTATTAAACAACTTCAACAACAGAAAACTCAAAACCAGATATTAACATCAGCGTTCAGACAAATCCGAGGAAGGGGGGAAAAAAAAAAGTAAGCAAATCATGTCTGAAACGGACCTAAGAACCGACATTAAAACATCAAACAACAGCATATTAAACATTTGCGAAATCAAATCAAACAGTTTGAATCCGTAAAAATCTGAGAAAAAATTAATACTATGAAATGCGGATAGATCTGAGCTGAGAATTGAGGAGAGGATAAGGAGCGCAGAAGAAATGTAACGAATATTACCTGACTATGAGGGTGTTTGTTAGAATTCCGGATGAAACAATGGATGTGTAATGAAATTTTTTATCCCAAAACGCGTGAGATAAGGGAATATATAAAGGCACAAAAAATAGCAAGGGAGATGATGATAAAATTGACAGGGCGCAAACACGTCAGTGGTCTCAGTCTTATGAGATTTCGAGATCAGAGATGTATGATGTATTTTGCTCAGTCCGCCCTATACTTAAAAATCGTAGGTCAGGTTTGAAAAAGGTTAAAATATCTCTAATAATTAAATAAGGAAAAAATTGCACCTGCTCAATAATTTGTTTGGTTGAAAGTGCATTTCTTAACATTTCTCTCATCTCAAAAATTGTTTTTGTTTAAAAAAAATATTTCATATATTAAATTATTTTAAAATATAAAAAAATAACTATTATTTGAGG
>BPVZ01000044.1:2109952-2125554 GCA_020521535.1 Rubroshorea leprosula
AAGATCAATAAACAAAACCTATTTCTTGGCAGGCTTCTTCTTCGAACTAACAGACTGTTGTGGCTTGGGATGCTTTTCAGCTTCGCTCGGATCCAGCCACTTAAGCGCATGGCGATTGAAGAAAGGCCAATTGGGAACGGTGATCAAGGTGGTAAGCACCACGCCGCCGGCATAAATCAACACCATCATCTGAAACGATCCCAAAATGTAACTAGTAGCGCAGGCAACCACACCAGATACCAACAGCATTATCTGCATCAGCTGCTCCGCTAGTTTCTGCCCTTGCCAATCCATCTACAACACAATCCACATTCAAAGTTCAAGTGAAAGTTTTGTTAAACCCTAGATCGTTGATTTGAGATCCAAGATCAAATAACAGGTAGACTAAAACCCTAGAAAAATCACAAAATGCTAAATCATCGATCAAGAGATATTAAAAGAAAAACAGGAATCGAAGAAGAGATTGTGATAATCTTTCAAGAAACGGAAAATATCTTACTGGGGAAAAAATGGGCGAGGAAACGATGTCTGAAATTGGGAAGAGAGAGAGAGAGAAGAGGAATGGATATTTGAGGTTGATTTGGTTAGATATATTGCAGACGGAGGAGAATGGGATAATCGTCCGATTAGATTTGGGAGATAAGTGATAAGGGCAGTCGCCCTTTAGCACTTGCTTCACCACTCTCCCCTATTTTTTTGACACATAGCAGAAAGACTGAAAATTTTAACCAGCAACCGAGTGTATACTTATCAAGAAATTGAACACATCCGTGAACCTGAAAGAAATGACTCAAAAATTACTCCTTTTTTTTTTTTCCAGGAAAAGGGGAATTGATGTTTTGGGGGAAAAAAAAAAAAAAAAAGAGGGAAAAGAAAACCATTATTCTTTCTGCTTGTGAAGACGGGTCCGTTGGTAGGGATCAGTATCATATCATCGGTTTCTTCTTCATCATCCTGAATGCCTCTTCATATTGGGATGGGAAACGCTCATGGGAAAGCATGGATCTGGTGGGTTACGCTCTAGGATAATTCGGTGAACTCTCTTAAAATGTATTTTAATTATTTTTTATATGACATATAGAATTTAGCTTTTTTCTTTTTCATCACAAATTCACAATTTAAGATCATAATTAAGATGCAACTCATAATTAAGATGTATATGAGTTAGGGTGCATTTATATATAAATTTTACACATCACATTTATATAAAATTTTAATTATTATTATTTTTACTTTAATAATTGAAATTTATTAATTTTTTATCATATTTATTATATTTTTTATTTAAAAAATTAAAATAAATTTTAATTATTAAAAATAAAAAAAAATTACTACTAAGTAATATTGATTGAATCATTATAACCCCCTTAATATCGAAAGAGTGAATTCTCAATAAATGTTTTGGACTTGGAGCCCATCGTTTCTTCGTTGTGAGTGCCTGAATCTGTAAATCTGCAATTCCAACTATTCTCTATTCTGCAATTCAATAGTCTATATCTATATAATAATTACCATTACCAACCTCTGTTCTTTGTATTTTTACAATCAGGACACAGTTATTAGATCAAAGGGCACTACAATATTCAAAAATTGGGCAGCCCAAATTGAAAAAGATAAATCTAAAAGAAAATTATGGATCTCTCTTAAGTGACTTACTTAAGAAACTCAATTTTCATTTTAATTTTAACCATTTTCAAACATCTATCTTGCATACTAGATAGAGATTCATATAGTAATGTTTCAATGGTCTACATGGCAAAATTATTTTTCTTCAATTATGTGGATGTTGAGCCCGCACCTTCAAATTGATTGATATACGAGGGGGATACAACATAAACGCAACACTCCATAGAAACTCAGATAGGATCAAAATCTCCAGGAAAATTTGACAGAATATTGAACTGAACATAGTTTGAAAACAAAAAAGAGCTCTCCACTAGATCTAAATAACAATTCATTCTATTTTGAAAGAAAGGAAAAAGTGATCCCATAAGAAAGCAACATTAACCTCCCTGATTGGCACTCTGCTGACAAATCTAATGCATCACTCAAGAGGATGCACCACTGTGAAGAGCTTGGGACCTCTTAGACTTGCTAGTTGCCAACTGGGTTTCAGGCTGCAAAATCAGAATTAAACAAGTAATGATAAGAACAATGCATGACATTCTAACTTTCTACTCATTTCGCAACGTTTTTATATAATTGCATTACCTCTTTCTTGACTGGCTCCTCCTTTTCAGACAGAACCAACTCAATGTGACATGGGGAAGACATGTAAGCTTAAGAAAATGAACAGACATCAATTAGCAAATGAAAACATGCAAACAATAATTGGCAAGAATTGCAAGGTTATGATACTTACGGTTAATTCTTCCATGAGCCCGGTAGGTACGACGCCTCTGCTTCTGTGCCTGGTTTACTTGGATGTGTGATATATAGAGCACATCAACATCTAAACCTTTCACCTGAAAATTTTTCACACAACATTACAATGGCAAAAGGGGAAAGGGAATAGAACAATATCCATAAGCCATGACAGCCATACCTCTGCATTGCTTTCAGCATTCTTCAGCAAATCTAGTATAAACTTGGCAGATTTGACTGGCCAGCGACCTTGACCATTTGAATGCCTGTTCTTAGCCTGTGCGGTACGTCCTACCCCACCACAGTAACGACGGAAGGGTATTGCTTGCTTGTGGGCCATAACATCTTCCAAATACCTCTTAGCCTTGGTCAAAGGCAACTTCCTGATGGCATGGGCTGTCTCCCTTGTGTTCTATAAATATCATAGACAAACATAGTACAACAGGTTAGGCAACAGCAAGATGCATACTAGGTGCAAGGAAAGGATATATAACACGGAAACATATCAACAAAAGATAAGTCATTCACCATCAGGATGTAACATTCCTAAAAATAAAAATAGAAATCAGCTACAACAATTTCAAGGTTTGTACATTGAACTGAAAATAAATGGACAAAAATATAATGTAGCACCATTTATTGAACCTTTCGCCATTGATTATAAACATAGGTTCACCCAGAAACAATGCAATTGATGTCCCTGACGTCTACGAGAGACCCACTCATAGAGGGAAATGAGACCCTGCTTTTTTCATCAGGTTCCAGAGATCAGACACAGCAAAATAGACTTGTATGCTAGAAGCATGACATTATTGCATTCAACAAATCTACTAATTACCACTAAGAAGATGGATAAAACCATTTACTACATAGACCACCCAGAATAACAATAAAATTGCAATTATGCGAACACCTTAACAACCTCAAGACATAAATCAGCTAAAGCATTCAAAACTTATATACTCAACTAAAACTAGATGGATAAAAATAGTGGCATCATTTATTGAACCTTCAGCCACATACGAAAAACAGAGGTTCACCCAGTAACAATGCAATTTTATGTACCTGAATTTTACGAGAGACCCATTCATAAAGGGAAATAGGACCCTGCTTTTCTCATCAGATTCCAGAGATTACACGCAGCAAGAACATACACTCTTAACAATTTAATTTCATTGTGTACAACGAATCCACGAATTAACACCCATAACAGTATCCTATCCTCCATTCAATACAACCCAGATCGTAGAAAACCAGCTCTTAGATACACAAACAAGATCCATTCCAGTAAAATCCAAACACTAAAAATCAATAAAAACCCAAAAAAGGCATATCAATTTAACAAGAAAACAGCACTTGGTAAATTAACATACCTTAAAGTGAACCCTGAGATCAGAGCCCCTTGCCTTGCAGGCTGCAGAATAAACAACAACCATCAGCGCCTTAACAACAGCAAAATCAAATGACACCACCACAAGAAGAGGAACTTCAATCCGAAAATTTATAAACAAGCACAAAGAAGTACAGATCATTTGGGTAGTGAAAGGGCGAGGGGAATAGGAAGAACTAGATATTGTAAAACGGACTTACACTTGGTGGGGTTGTCAGGCTCTCTCGAGTACTTCACCTGGAAAGATTCAGACAGAACAACATACAGAGTTACAAACGAAGAGCATTAATCATGGATGAAGACAATGAAGAAGGTTTTTACCATGGTGGCGGCTGATCTTGTTGCTCCTTTCGCCTCTGGAGTG
The DNA here is from genome assembly GCA_020521535.1 of Rubroshorea leprosula. Classification (NCBI taxonomy): domain Eukaryota; kingdom Viridiplantae; phylum Streptophyta; class Magnoliopsida; order Malvales; family Dipterocarpaceae; genus Rubroshorea; species Rubroshorea leprosula. The sequence goes on from BPVZ01000044.1 coordinate 2,114,071, forward strand.
AGGTTTGTATGGTTTGGGGGAGAGGCTACTGGGATGGAATTAGGGATTCTGTTTATATAGAGGGTGGAAAATGAAAACCCTAGTCTAATATTCAGACACCCGGATTTTAACAGTGTCGGGCTGGGTTGTATAATATGTTTTGAACTGTTTCTGGCCTGATTTTGTTTGGGCTGTTATTCAGGCCCGTTAATTAAAAGCCACTGTGCCTCTTGGTTTCGTTGTTCATAATTTGTTGAGTTCTTACTTGGTGCCAGTTCATTTTTACTTCGTTGGAGTGATTGATTAAGGACTAATTTTATTGATAAAGTGATGAAGAAAACACTCTTCCGAAGAAGTTGGTAATTTTTACAATAAAATTTTATTAGAATTATATTTTTTTATTTAGTAAAAAATTAATATAAAGAAAATTAATAAGAAAGTTGTTTAATGGAGTTGAATAAATAAAAAGTTTGGGAAATTTTTTTTCCTTCAAATAATTTGAAAGGGAAAGTTTATTAATTGAAAATTGTATAAAAAAATAAAAGTTATAAATGTCATTTTGACCCTCCTTTAGTTGTGTTGGAATATGCCCAACATTCAACTTGGGCTGTACATAATAAGTCTAGGTTGTCGCCCATTAACACAAAATGAGGGAGCACAAGTACAACAAGTACAAGCATACCCACATGGGCCAATGAGATGCTTACATGTACAGACACATGTCAGCATTTGAGACTATAAATACCCCCCAACTACCTCTGATAAAGGTAATTAACCTTTATGCCTCTCTCTCCCTGCAATTACTCTTTGAAAGTATCTTTCTCTAGAATATCGAGTATTGCTGACTTAAGCGTCGAAGTATTTCCCTCGAGGTATTTCCCTCGAGGAAACATCCTCGGGAATTTCAGGTGTAGAAGCAGTTGAAGACTTCAATAATGTTAAATCGTGAAACTGTCTAAACAAGTTGTAATATTAAATTGTAAAAATACCTAAATAACCTTGAAAAATCCATGAAAGGGGGAAAGTTGGGAGGAAAACTTTCCTCCCCCCAATAAAACGCCCCTTAGGAGGGTGTCTGGCTGAGGAAAAACTTTCTCCTCTAAAGTTCTATAAAAAATTTTTATAGTTATTTATGTATTTTTATATATTAATATTACAATAAAAGAACGATAAAAGTAACATTTTTAATATTTATTTTCCCTAATACAATTTTTAACTAGTAAAATTTTTTACCTATCCATTTTGAAGAGAAGAAGTTTTCCTATATAATTATTCTTATATTAGACTCACTTAACATTTTTTCCTATTAATTTTGCCTATATCAATTTTTCTTATCAAACACAACAAAATTAATAATTGAACAAAATTCTAACAAAATTTCTTTACAAAACTTAAGAATTTTTCATACAATATTTTTTAAATCACTTTTTCAGTAAAAACCTTTTTATTAAAGTGACACTCATTTATTAATATTATACTATATTATACTGTGACTGTAGTGAAAATTTTTTAATTTTTATTATCTCAAAAATATATAAAATACAAATTACAATTAGTACTCCAAAAAGTATAAATAAAAAATTAATTAAGAGTTGTCAATTTACATTTTTAAGTAAAGTGTGTTATGAAAAAAAATATATATTGTGAAATAAAGCCTAAATGTGATGTTTCGAGGTTCAAGCTTGGAAGATTTGTTCTTGACACCCAAAAAAAAAAAAAGAAGAGTTACATTCTTTAGCATAGCCAATAATAAACTAATTCCTGATAATTTTTCTAGTTTTCAATTTGTATGATTTTGTAATAAATACTATTTTCCAAAGTTTTCATACCAAACATTCTCAGTGCTCATTTATGCTATTAGACAAAGAAAAAAAAAGAGGGGGGGTAATGCCGCTTCTCCCTCGCTCACTACTTCTCTTAGTCTCTGCCTGTACGAGAATTCCCTCCTTCCTTCTCCTTCTCCTCCTCCTCATCTCCCCTTATTTCCTCACTTCTTCTTCTATGTTATACTGATTTCTCCTGGAAGCTTCAAGTCAAGCCGAATGGGTGAAGACAAGAACAATGAGGATTTTACTAATCTGCCAATGTGAGATTGCGAATGGGATTTCAATTCTTCCTTCGCCTTCTCCTCATCTCCCTTTATAACACCACTTCTTCTTTGTTGGGTAATTGACATGTTAAAAAATGTACGCGTGAATGTAAAACGTGGGACCATGATTGTCGTACATTAGTTGTTTGATGAAATGCCACAATGAACATAGTTGCTGGGAACCATTCCTGCATCAACAGAGACTAAGAGAAGCAATGAGTGAGGGAGAAGCGGCATTACCCTCTTTTCTTTTTTCGTGCTTTTAAATAATAATAATCTAACGTGAAAAGCACGATCAGTTATCCAAGTTGTATAAAATGATGAAACAAAATGATTGTCCTAATAACATTTTCCTTTATATAATGTGCTACTCTCAACTTTTCATCCTATTCATCCTATGCCAATTTGGGAGAAATTAAAGCTCAAAATTTAATTATTCAGTTGAAACCTTGAAACACGAAGAATTTAAAAATGGAAAGACTATTCCTCCGTATATTTCATTCATAAGATGTATGAAAAACCCGAAGCCAGGAAGATTTGTCTTTGGTACAAACAATTTGAAGATTTACATTAATTATTAATCCATTCAGTAGATTATATTGAAATCATTGTTTGTCTGAGATTCGCACATCCAAAGGGTACAAATAATACTAGAAGACATAACTGGACAAAAAGCTAGAAGCAGCAGTTATATCTGCCCATGGTGGGAAAAGGCTTTTCAACTTCTTTGCTTCATCAACTAAAACTTGGTGTAGCACGGCAACCTCCACTCTCAAGTACTCAGAATTGCTAGCCTGCAACCCACATGAGAAGCCAAGATCGAATTACATATGGTGTAAGAATAAATTTTTTTTTTTATCATACTTTCAGCCACAAAGGGTTGAGAGCTGAAATGAGTAGTCAGAACAAGGGAAAGTCGGAAGATTGGTTTCAATATAAACCAACTTTATACTTGAAAAAATTTCAAGGCAAAACCGAATAGCCATATTCTTGAAAAAACTGAGTTTCAATGGCTAAGTTAAAGTAATATGGAGAGAGTTTTCACATTAGTGCAAAATGTAAATAGTATGCTTTTAAATCAAAAGCAAAAGTTTAAAACCGAAGCAGTCAACGTTTTCACCAGGAAAATTAATCCTTAAGGCAAGAGTTTGGTTTATTTATACACATACCACAAACAAAACGTAAGATTATATCATAATTATAAACAGCTTGCAAAATTCAGGTCATGCAGTTTGTAACTTAAACGAGACGGTCTTGTTATTACAACTGTGACAAATTTTGGAATTAAAAAACTAGTATTAAGGACTGAACTTTACCTCCAGCCAAAATTTCCAATTTTCAGGGCTGGCTCCGCTAAGTCTACATATGTATGATGGCGGACCACCATCAGTTGTTTCTGGAGCTGCAATTCAGAAAAATTAATCATGACACTGAGGAGATATATTTCTGCTTTAAAACATTGAAATGAGAATTAACTCCTCGTACCTGGAAGCTTATTTTCAGCAAATGACCAACTAGATAGAGGACCCGTAATGTTAAGGACTGCAACCCAAACCTCTTCTAATGAGCTGAAAAGATAAAAACAGGAAAACATGTGAAACTAAAATCCATAAAATCTAATGATGGAGTAATCAACAACTTATATTCCATTCATAAAAGGAAAAAAGTTCCTACAGCTACCAACATTCCTATTGCTCAAAGCATGATTATAAAACTGAAAGCTCCATAAGCAATGAAACTTGCGCAGGCATAGATAAGCTAACAAACACATCTCAGACTTGCTTTATTTTTTCCCATAGTTTTTGGAGCATAGAAAACATCTACCAACCATATTAGTAAAAGGCTAACAAAAGCAAAAACATTGGAGCCAAGAGTTAAATGGGTTATAATCTCAGCAAACAATCCCATTTGACAACTTTTTGCATGAAAATAGGGAGAAAGGATATTGTTTACAATTATAATTCAGAAACAATAAAAAAAAATGCATGAAAAAACATCAAAACTATAACTATTTCTGCTGGTCTAATCTTTCTTAACCTGTTATCCACATGCCTAAAATATGGTAACTGTTACATGCATATGCACACTTACAACAGCCCATGGGTAGCATGTGCCTTGCACTTTACTCACCCTAGGGAAAGTTCTAAATAAACTTTGCGAGATCCATCATCAGAAATCACTTGCGGTTTATAAGTGGACAAATAGGGGAAAGTTAGGTCTTTCTCCAAAATCTCATTACTTCCAGCAGGGAACTTCATGGTTCTTGAAAATAAAAAAGATACCGGAAAAAGTGCCTGCAACATACAAAACGTCAGATAAATATTTCAGATTTGCAATCCCCTCTTTTCCTTGTTGCTAGTTTTGCACGTAACAAATTTATTATCATAATAAAAAAGGCCAAAGGGTGCAGAACCTTTTGGTAGGAGAAAAATAAAAGAGAAGTAATGGCCTTCAAGACTTCTAAAAATATTAAATTAAAGAATCCTTTACACCAGGTGGCTTGCCCTTGGTTGGCAACATAGTTAAGAGAACAACAAACCCTGCTGTTCAGAAGATGACAGCCAGAGCATCAACCAAGACTACCAAGCCTATGAGGAGCTTTCATAGGATTCCATGACTTGTTTTCTAATGTATTTTAGTCTGGACAACCCTCAAGCATGATATAGAGAATCAATAACATTATCCCAGTACTGGTGAAGTACACACTAGCAACCCCATTGACAATTCTAAGGATAAAAATTCATGAAGAGCTTTTAGTTAGAATACAAATGCATTTAAAAGTTTGGTTAAGACATTCTAGTAAGGATAAAAAACTGGTTGAGATTGAAAGTCTTATTCAGTTGCCTGAAACTTTAATGTCACATACCATCCAAGTACCTCGGGGAGACATGTTAGCAGTCTCGAAAGAGAACTCTGAACTAATACTCAACTCCTTTGCTACCTCAGGTGCATACTTGAAAAGAAACGATAAAGAATTGGAATCCACCACAGAAAAATGGTAACTGGAATCAATGAGATGATTTGCACCTGTAAACCGAGAAGTATATCAGTTTTTAGACATTAGGACCTATCCATCCATTCAAAGCACACTCGCACAGTATAGTTAGAAATTCTAATCAAGAACTGTGGTCTTAGCAAATTAATAAAATGAAATTTTGCTAATGTTAGTACATCAATAACCGAAACTATATATTATACTCAAAACTCCAAGTCTCAAACACAAGTTTCAAGAGGCTTTTGAATAGTAGCAGCAGTTCTTCAGTACCTAAAGTTTGAAATGTGTGCTGGAAAACAACCCTCTTAGGTGCAGCTGTACTATATGGAAAAAACTGGGATGACAGAGCCATGGCAAGCACACTGAGATGAAGCAAAAATTGCAAGATTGATGATCTGGCCAGCCAATTACCACAAACTGGTATCAAAGGACCCACACACCAACCAGTTACAATTCCAACTATAGCTGCCACTACAATATCTGGAATGTAATACCCTGCAAGCAAAGATATAAAAATCATTATATGTTTTTTCAATATTTATAGTAATTGGACAGTCAAAGTGTCAAACTACTATAAAGAGTGAGTCAAACATTTCAGATTATCCACATTCCTAAAGCACAAAAATCAAAAGAACATTAATAAGTTCCACAACGACAAAAATTGGTTAGCATGTGATGCGAGGGTACTTGGGAAAAACCCTAAGATAAAACTTTTTTTCCAGATCTTTACCAATTTTCTCGAACAGAAGTTGATAACAACAGATTGAAGTTTGTAAAAACTAACCATAGGGGGGTGGAATGGCACCCATCATACCCATCTTCTCAATCAAAAATTGCACAAGAAACCCACCAAAGTAAACAGAGTATGTAAGGCATGGAATTAGTGGAAGCACATAAAAAACTGCTGACCTGAAAGATATAACTTTAATCAGACTACATTCAGTTTTCTATGCTATATAGCTTTTGTACAGTAGCAGTAAAAACCGGGATTTTGTGGTAGAGAAAGCAAAGAAAGAAAGGAAAGAAAAATAAAAAAGAGCTATAAGAACCTAGGAGGGAGATTACACTTAACAGGAATAAAGAAACTACAATAAACAACAAAGAACATTACACAATCTCCTAACATCAAGCTCAAGCTGCCTCTGCAGCAACAACCAGATTAGTATCTTTTATCCAGTTACATAATCAAGAAGAAATGAAAATGTCAACAGAAAATTTGTCATCACATGATAATTCCAGGTCATATGGGCTAAAAGTTTACTCAACTCTTTGCTGCTTTGGGAGAGAAATTAAATGGGTTCTGGAACTATCAATTTTTCTCTTTTCCATTAAACCATGCAAATAAGGACAAGCATTTATCCTTTTTTCCACTTAGCATTTGTCTATCCTTTAAACCCCCATAAAAGAAATAGAAAGGTAAAGCAAGACAAAACCTAAACAGTGGAGTGGATGAAACATGCTACAATTCAAGAAAGCCTGAATGAAAGAAAAAGCAAGGATGGCATTCGTCTTTTTGGTGTTGGAGAGTTGGTGATTAAGCAAAATACCTGAATGCTTCACGACCACAAGACTTGACTATGAGTGAAAAGAAAATCCATGCAATTAGCATAGACACATTAAAGAAAAATGTCAAGAAGCCTCCACTTAGGCCAGCAACAAGATAAGCCTGCCATTTCAAATTTTAGAATTTATAAAAGATGAGCAAACCAAAAAAATGGTAAAAACATTTTGAATTCATCTTCGCAACAAACAATAGAAATCACATTCCATACCAAAGTTACTAAAGCATAGAATCCAAATGCTCCCCAGAATCTTGCTTCATCAGATAGTGCCTGTAAATTCATATCAGGAACACTTTTTTACTAGCTTTCAACAACAAAAAGCTAATTCAAATTGTCAGTTGAATAATCAGGCTACTAAACAGAAAGTTAAGCATAGTTCCATTCCATTATTTGAAATTCAATTTGAAAAATAGCATTCACAACAATTGTGTTTTCTAATCTTAAGAAAGATCATGCTCCATAATCTCGTCAATCAATTAGTGAAACATCAAGGAAAAGAACATTAGCAAATGATACTTTAAATAGTATATGTTCCGAACAACAAGTTTTATATTGATTAAAAAGAAAAAGCAGTACAAAAAAATAAAGTTGCTGAAATGAATACCAGAAAAAAATGTTAGTAGTCTCCTCATTCTTCTTGGTGACATATAGAATGATAATTTTGATGGAGAATGATTCTCAATGTCTAACCACCTCAGAGGAGACTACCAGTTGTGACAGCAGATCCAAAGGGTCAATCCACCATAAGGACAATAAGTTATAGTAATTACCATGCAGTATATATACTGCTTCTCATTTTCACAAACTGGTTTTATCTTGCATCCTCCAATTTAGAAAGAAGCATAACATGTTAGCAAGAAATCTCTTCACAAAGGTAAGCATAACTGGGAAATTGCCATGCATACTGTGGATCCACTTAGATGGCATGTCCAGCATTGTGTGGCTTCATATAAAGTAAATGGTTTTTTTTTTCTTTCTTCTCTTGATAAGATGTAAAGTGAATGGTTAAGAAAAGAAACATCAATATCAGTTAAACTTACAAATCTGTATAGAATAAATAACATATTCTTATGTGCTGATTTACACGCGAGGAAGAACAAACCATGAATTTGGCCTGAAATTTACCTCTTTCGGTATCTTGCGAACTGAAACATCTTGGGATACAGGAAAAGAAAACCAAATTACTCTTGGGATCAAGAGACCAAGAAGTGAGCAGGGAATGAACATCATGAAAGCCAAGTATGGATTAGCAAACCTGCATTAATAGTGAAGCATGTCCATAAAATTAGAAAAATGCTCTTATTCAAGAGTATGGAAAACAGTCTTAAACTCATCTAACTTCTTAAATCAGCCTAATAAAGAAGTAAAAGGCAATTACATCTGTGTGTGTCTGCCTGTGACAATAGATTAAGACAGAGATAATCAATAAGGGAATACTACCAACCAGTTCATCGCATAGCTAGAGAATTGCAATCTAAGGATAGAAAACATAATTGGGAATATAATAGCCAGCAAAATTCCAGCAGCATGGATCAACATTCCTGCAACATTAACAAATTGAAGTTATACCAGCCTTCAACTCATTCATGATAACTATCACAAAACTATAAAAAATAGGAGCCATAACTAGTCAAATCAAAATAAAAGTTAACCAAATAATTAGGGAAATGGCATTTGGATTGTGTAAGGTATGTCTAATGAATGGTTTCAAATAAACTAACATCTGCATGGCTCAAATAAATTAGCATCTGTCATGGCTTTACCCTTTATAAAATCATAGAAGGTTGCAAAAGACGAATGTAGGCCAGAATTCAGCAGGCGCAAAAAGAATGGCATAACAAAGAAAATGGCAACAGGTATGCTATGAAGTACCACAGCTACCCTCCTTGAGTAAAATACCTGAGAGATTCACAATCAAAATGAAAATAATTAATATAGTCTATCACTTAAGATTGTGTAAATTATTATTTCAGAATAAATAACCCAATTTGCATATTATACATAGCCTACCATGAACCATGTTAAATAATCAAAGAAAACAGCTCGCTCATCGTTATAGTCGTTGGCACTAGCACCAACAGATTCTCTTTCGCGAGCACTTTTAAGCTTAGAAGAATTAGTGAAGGCCTTAAGTACACTAAACAAATTCTCTCCACGTGCTTGCATGCTTCCAGGTCTGAATTAAAGCACAAATTTATCGATTGAATTGATTAAGTACAAAATATAGAAGCCTCACTTTAGTTTATCTATACCAAAATAGCAGATGTAATGCATACAATAGTCTGTCCACAGTATCAAAGGAGGTATGATAATAATAACCACCAAGAAGAAAAATTATATCCAGGCCAGGAATATTGCCATAATCTTGGGAAAATATCCTGTAATCTGTATCTCCAGGAATAACCGGAAAAACATCCTGCAAAGACAAAATAATCTCTCACAAATAAGTCAATAGAAGAGAGCTGCAAATAAGGGGAAAGAGGGAGAGAGAGAGAGAGAAGTAGATTTTAAGGAAAAGAATCCATGTAAATATATATTCAAAAGAATATATGATTATCAACTTCACCACCGACTTTGTTAATTATAATTTGTAAAACATATTTGAACTGATTTCATAATAGAAGCCAATAGAGAGCAGTCCAAGAATATAAACATACACCAGATTAATTGAAACTAAACGAGGAAAACACAATGAAATACCTGAGCTGCACTATGTGCCATGGGATAAATTGCTGATTGGGCATAGACAAAAGAGGGCCAAGAACCAGGTCCAGACTGGCAAACTAGATCTATTATGTGAAAAGAATGAAAACTCAGCTAGTGCTTTGGCACCATAAATTACAAATTAACAAGACCAAAAAATTGTAAAATGAAGTTTCACATCCTCTGTTAAATAAAATACACACACACACACACAAAAACTATGGTCATTTTAGGAAACAATGATGATGAAGAGATTCAGACTGAGCAGAAAAATGTATTAGATTTAGAGTATATCCTACCAGGACCTCCTGTGCCAGAGGCTTCTACATTTATGAAGGCCCCAATTGAATCACGCCATTGATGTGTCTTCATAAAGCCATGAGAACCCTGAAAACCCATAAACAACATATGATACCATTAACCTAAGCCAAAAGGAATGAAGGATATAAAACAGAATATGAATTTGTAGACAGCAATTAACAAAATGATGTTAGCTGAAAAAGAATATGAAGTTTGACTTGGATTTCACCCTCCCAGTGACACTCAGGTTTCCATCTGTACGTGGGAAGGTTTCCAAATTTTCACAGGAGTTTTCCAATGCTTGCTCAAGAAAAGGTCTGGGTCTCTATTTCATTATCTGTCATTTTACTACACCTCAGAACTCACAAATTCTAAGGAGGCATATCAATATCAAGAGTAATTTGAGATGAATTTACAAAATGAATGAAGCATAAAATTATTCTTATTAACTAGTGTGCACACTGAAATGTGATCATCTTTGTGCAACAGAAGGTGTTTATCAACATTATTATAGGGAAAAGGGGTTGATATTTTTTCTGGAAGATAGCATCACATAGTTCTATGAATTCTAAAATGCACAACACGAATCTCTTCAGATACTGAAGACATTAGAGGAAAAAAAAATCCAACTAAAATACAGCTATATACTTCAAATATCTGTTTAAAAGGATGGAATGTTTATGTTCCTACTCTTGAACAAGTCCTCTTAAGCTAATGATTGAATAAAGAACTAACAAAAAAGAAAAAAAAAAGATGTAACATGACCACTTGGAAACCAACAACGATAAATTGAAGAGAACCTTTTACAAGATAAAAAGAAGCACATAGCATATAGGACCAGTAATTAACTAATAGTGAAAAGAAAATTGCAATCAAAGAAGGAGGTTAAACATTTAGAAGAAGAAAAAAATGCAAAGATATAAGAACTAGATTGGCACAGTAACACAAGTTTGTTGGAGTGGAAAACTAAGCAAGTTATATATACCAACAAGCCATAAATTATGCTCATTCCTCTCAACAGTCTAAGCTGGGAGATCATATAAATAAAATAATCTGACAGATTTTCCTATTCAAAAGCCTCTATTGTGACTAAATAAACTTTTAAGTGCACAATCTTATGTTCTGACAACAAGAATCATGAAATACAGGTGCAGATTTTAGAAGGTAATTTTGAGCTAAAGATCCCGAAAATTGTATTCTTATAGCAAAGTGAAAGTTATCTATAAAACCCCCATGGGCAAGGTCTTTTATTAATTAAGGGCAAAGGCAATGTCAATTGAAAGTCATTAAGAAGAAAATGGGAAAACAAGCATGTCATATGTTAGATAAATAATTTTTCATATGGAGGAAGGTGGTCTGGGTAATTCCCAATTCATCAGTGTAATAATCTATTGCATCTGAGAATTTACATTGACCTCACAAAAGGCCATAAGATTGCTGGTATTCACATAATTTCGCTCGATCACTGACACTTTTGCTTGAAGACGTTATGCAATAAAGCCAATGCATTTTTAACTCTGATAAATTATGCAAACATGTTTTCACATCTTAAAATGGCAGAAAGCTGAAATAATTCTATTCCAATTATGCATAAAATGTAAAAGTTAGAAACCTAAAACAAAGCATCAAAATCTCATAAGACTAGAACAGTAACAACTGAAATATAACTTACTGCAGTACCAAGCACAAAAAATGTAACTTATACCAGCAAAAAAACTTCTTCTGCACCATTAAATAGAAAAATAATAGGCCGAGGGGGGACCCATCCTGAATCAATGGTGAGTCTCGCTATTTCCAAGATTGATGCTGCAAAAACACAAAAATTACAAATAGGTATTTGAACAACAAGATACAAA
>BPVZ01000044.1:2138831-2154384 GCA_020521535.1 Rubroshorea leprosula
ACGTTAATCCAAAAGTTGGGTTTTAAATCCCTTATCCTTAAAGTTAAAAAAAAAATTTAAATAATAAATTCTAAGTTCATTATAAAATCTTAATTATGTGTTTTAATCTTAGGTTTTTAGGCTTTTGTTTTAAAGTAAATTTTTCTTTCAAGTTAACTTATCAACCTGTCTGACCATTGAACTAATTTGTTTGACTCGTAAATTAAATAAGTTGAGTTAAAATGAGTCACAAGTAAATAAGTTTTATTTAAATGATTCATTTTAAATTAGTGGATTAATAAGGATTGATAGGTTAGTCAACTTTTGTCATGTTTAATATGAGGGGGCAGTCATAGGACCAGCCGAAGATGTAATTTAGAGCAGAAATGCTTAAAAAGAAATTTGCTTTAGAGGTATCTGGTCTCGGTCTCAGCTTGTGAAGATTTTAGAAATTTTGTGGTGCTAACTGCATGCTTTTTACAACTGGCATCGACAAATTAGATGTTATTTTGAAACTGCCTAGTGCCTACTGTAAGGTGAGACTGCCTATTGTTTGATTTTCAAATTAAAGGAAAAAAAAAAAAAAAAAAAAGGGAAAAAACCCATTAGGTTAGGTGTCGATCTACAATCAATAGATCTTAGCTCTTTCTCTCGTGCTCTTTTTCTGGGACAAGCACATTTAACTACCATAAAGGAAGTGGTATTTGGTTCAAGTTACACCTTTATGGCTACGCCATGATGATGTGGCCAGCCTTGACACTACCATTGGCAACTAATCCACATTCTCCTCACCTAAACTCCTTAAATAAGCCGCCAATGACGAGACATCTTATTTTCAATGATAATGTGTTTGAAAAGGTAGAAAACAAGGTGGAATGTTTTCTTCAAAATGACCCGCTATCTATTCCTTCCTTAAATCCCATGATTATGTTGTAAATTAAGTTGCATTAACACAAAAATAAAAAAAAATAAAAAAAAAAAAAGAAAGAAAGAAAGGAGATACAAATTGCGTAGGTGGGAAAAGGAAAAGTTCAAAAGTGTGGTTTGCTGTTCAACATACCAGATAAATTTCGTCGAGAAACATGTTTATGAGAGAGCTTTACATCAGATGGTTCAGATCCTCCAGCGTGTGCAATGGTCCATCACCCAACTTTGCTCCTAAAGTGTGACAGAGAAATATTCCATTCCTGGGGGTAGAATGCTTAGGAATCAAGTTTCAGTTAAAAATCGAACTATGATAAGATCTGCTAATGTTAGTACAAGACATGAATTAGTAAGTTAATAAGACAGACTTTCTTTAAAAAGAAACTAACTTCAGTTTGTAAAGAAGACCTTTAAATTCAAATAATAGAGGGAAAGATAGAACCTGAAAATTCATAGAAGTGGATGATCCTTGAACCCAAAGTTTCAAAGATTACCTACCTCTGCAGCCTTGTCTTTAAAGCAAAAACTCACAGCACAAAAGCTCATTGTCCAATCATCCTCTCCCTGACTATGATTGCTTACCATAGAACTCAGACAAACAGCTTCTATCATCCAGTGGTCTAAGTATCTTAGCCAAAGCACCCCAAGTTCTAGTAGTTCTAATAGTTCCAACTTCCAAGTATCAAAGCCAAAGCTCCCACATTCTGCAGACAAAAAATGGGGTCATTCCAAACACCTATTGGAATGAGAAGCTCTGCATTGTTAGAAACTTCATGTGGATATTTACTTCAAGAATTACAGGCAAGATGATAATTTCTTTATTTTTCCTTTCATAAGTTGACATAATTGACAGACATTTTTTACTCACTTTCTTCTCTTATAATGAAACAGATGATCTGGGATGAAGTTGGAGAAAATCAGTTTGAAAGAGAAAAAGTTCTGCTAGAACTAGAACAGGAGTGTCTGGAGGTATACAGGAGAAAAGTTGACCGTGCAAATATATCAAGGGCTCGCTTACATCAGGAGTTGGCAGAGTCTGAAGCTGAATTTACTCATCTTCTTTTGTCCCTTGGTGAACGATCTCTTCCAGGACGGGTATCTTGGTTATCAATCTCTGCACAGTAGGAAGCCAGAAATAAATATTAAACTATGTACACAAACAAGGATATGAAACATGAAGTTTGAGTTATGAAGTTATTCAGAAACATATTTTCTGAAGAATATTGCACATTATTTGATATTATCAAGAAACAATTACTTGATCAAAGAAGACATACATTTCATTATAAATTAGGTCACTAAAAAGGAGCAACTAAATTCCATCACATTGTGAAAGTGAACTCTTATTATAGGACTCAGTTCTAATTACTGTCCATGCAGCCAGAAAAAATGGCAGGAACGCTAAAGGAGCAACTAAATTCCATCACACCAGCTTTACGGGAAATGCGATTGAGGAAAGAAGAGAGGGTGAACCAGTTCCGAGCTGTGCAAGGACAAATGCAGAAGATTTCTGCAGAAATAGCAGGTCAGTCAGAGTATGATGACTCAATAACAAATGTGATAGTGAATGAGAATGACCTCTCCTTGAAGAAACTTGAAGAATACCAGACTGAGCTACAAGGACTCTATAATGAGAAGGTACAATTAACAACCTCCCCATGCTTGTTTTCAGGAAATCATGCAAAGTGCTAATCCAAACTAACAATCTTGTAATTTCATTGATTTTGAAGAACAACAGACTCCAGAGAGTGGAAAAATATATAGAAGCCATCCACAGCTTGTCTGCAACCATGGGGATGGAATCCTCCATGATAATTACAAAGGTCCATCCAAGCTTGAATGAATTGTGTGGGATATCCAAAAACATCAGTGATGGTATTTTGACCAAGCTCAGCAGCACTGTGGAATCTCTGGAAGAAGAAAAGAAAAAGCGGCATGAGAAGGTACAAAGGGTGTTATGATGGCCTTTTTGTGAACAAATGCTATTACAGGAAGTTGAAACTACACTCTTTTCTAGTTTAATAGGCTTCTCCTACCTAATGGTAGTGGCACCTATCTACAAATATGGATGATGACACAAGCTTAAATCAAAGTATAACAGATGAATTAATTTTTGTTTTCCATAAGCATTTAGTTTTTCTAATCTACTTTTAACATAAAGCTCATTGTTAGATAGAGACCATCATGACAAATTCCTTTGATAAATTTTCTGTACACTTTGCAGCTTCAACATCTTGGTAAAGCATTGACAAACTTGTGGAATCTTATGGACACACCCTATGAGGATCGTAAACTATTTTCCCATGTTATTGACTTATTATCAGCCTCATCAGCAGAAATATCTCATCCTGGAAGCCTTACCCATGATATAATCCAACAGGTTCGTACATGATCAACTACATTTCAAACCATCACATACAAGAACAACTATATATTCACAGTTATTTAAATTGTTTCAAGGCTGAGGCTGAAGTCAAGAGACTGGATCAATTAAAAGCAAGCAAAATGAAAGAGCTATTTCTCAAGAAGCAGACCGAACTAGAAGAAATATGTAATAGATCACACATGCAGATTTCTTCAAGATCAGAGATGGACAATATAATAAATCTTATAAACTCTGGTGAGATTATGTATATATTCTCAAGATATGTCTGTTCTTGTTTAAATCAAAACTGCTTTCCAGACTAACTAAAACATACAAAAGGGGAGATCGACCATGCTGATCTCCTCAAGAGTATGGATGAACAGATTTCTAGAGCAAAGGAAGAAGCATCTAGCAGGGAACCAATAATCGAGAAGGTGGAGAAGTGGATGTTGGCACGTGATGAGGAGCGCTGGCTGGAAGAATATAACAGGGTTAATATTCTCACAATAATTGATCATCGATATAGCTTGGCTCACTATCTTAGCGTCTCCATTTCATTTATATTTTCAGGATGAGAACCGATATACAGTCAGAAGAGGTGCACATAAAAACCTAAGACGGGCAGAACGGGCACGAGTAACAGTCAACAAAATCCCAGGTAAAACAGATATTTGCCCTGATATGAAGGAGGACTTGTCAAAGTACATTTTCTAGTGACATAGTTTTGTTAAAATAGAGAAACAGTTTAGTAGAGCATAATTAAAAATAGACAGATACTACTGTAACTTAAATCTTTGTAAACAAAACTTGTGAAACGAAATATCGAACACAGGATATATTAATTAGATGATGAGAAGCCTTAAACATTCTACCCGGGAAACTTTTTATTTATTTATTTATTTTGTAACTATTAAAGCAAACATATCTTAGGCCATATTTATGCTTTTATAAAATATTCCATGCAGCATTGGTGGATTCACTTATAGCAAAGACCAAGAGTTGGGAAGAAGAAAGAAAGAAAGTTTTCCTATATGATGAGGTAAGATCATCTATTGCCTGTGATTATATATGGATAAAACAAATTATTGATGTTGTGATTCAGAAATGGAAAAGGCAACGCGTTCAACACTTCAACGTAACTTAGAAAACAAGAAAGGAGTTCAAAAATAGTATGAAAAAAGTAATATCAATCAAATATACTATCAAGAATTTTGGCAACTAATTTCTTTGATGTTTCAACCAGCTATCAGACCCCCCCTTGCTCAGGACTCTTCTAAAATCTACGTGTTTTTACACACTTTCTGGTTTATAGTAAAATATGAATAATTAAATTTTACCTCGGAACTTCTCTATCCTGACCTTATAAATAGCAAACTTCAATATTGGAACAATTGATTCCTCCATAGATGACTTTGTTTCTATGATCCATTTCAGGTTCTGGAAAAGGTAAGAACCACAATTCTGTCAGTTTCCTTCATGAGCTTGAACTACAAAATAACACATGAATTTGTCATCAAATCAAGTTTGCATAATGCAAAATAACCAGTTGTCCTGAATTTCATGTCTTATGCAATAATTTCAAACTGAAAGTAATGTTTCCCTTTCATTAGATATTTATGTGAGAGTACTTAGCTTTTTTAAGTACCATGAAAATGATGATACCACATAAGATAGGTTCATTAGGGAAATATCAAGTCATGGAACTGTATAATCTGGAGTTAAAAAGTTGAAACCCAACAATGCAGAAACTGTCTAATCACAAATTATTTTTATTTTTATGTTTTTTCATATAAAGTGTCTGACATTATTTAGTTTGCCAAGCATGCTACCACACTAAAAATAACATATTGGGTTATCTAGGTACCTCTTTTAGCAATAGTGGAAGAGTATAACATGGTAAGGCGGGAAAAGGATGAGGACAAGCAAAAGCATCGGGTTAGTGTTATTTTGCTCTCAACTTCAAAGAAAATGTATTTATTATAGAAATTTGAATAAAGCAATCTTTTCTAATTTTCCTTGCCTCAGTTTCTAATGTAAAGTTTACCAAGAGAAGCATACATAAACTAAAATAAAAGTTTCCATTGCTGATCACCATTTATCTTTCCATACCTTCTGATTATCTGCATTCTCCCTTAGGAAAAGAAGAAGATACAAAGTCAGGTGGTTGTTGAGCAAGAAAATTTCTTTGGGTCGAGACCACCCACCAGCAATAGGCGTCTTCCAAATAGGAGCTTGAATGGAGGCTTTGGCAATGCAACTTCTCCAAACAGGAGGGTTTCTCTGGGAATCCCACAGTTGGGTTCTGACAGCATAAACTCTGCAACTCAGGGCATATCCTTCATAAAAGAAGTAAAGAAAGTGCAAGGGAAAAAGGTGTTTGTTCGACCCAGTCTAGCTTCTCATCTAAAAGATGAAAGTGCTTCAGTGATTTCAACATTTTCAGGACCCTTTTCTCCTTAAATTTCAAATCAAAATCAAGGACACGTGATAAATCAGATTCAAACAGACAATCTTACTCTTGAAAAGGAACATATATTCCCATAAATATGACCTGTAAAAATAAGTTGAATTGGTTTCAGCTTGACAAAAAGACTTACACATGTATTTATCCATTGAAGCTTTCCACTATAGACTCCATCTAGGATATTGCAGTAACTGTGATTGCATGGACAAATTAAATTTCTAGGATCCTGATTTCATATTGCAACTGCAGATGTATGTAATTTAGCTAGCTTTACTTCAAAAAATAAAATCTCTAGTATCCTGATTTCTTCTTGCAACTGCAGATGTATTTTAACTTAGCTTTACTTCAAAACTCTTAATAGAACAATAAGCCACGTTTATGCCCAAATTGCTTTCACTAACAGATGTGCATAAGGTTCATTATTAGAGCACAATGGGTGACCTCAAACAGTGAATGCTATCTCATTGCCCCATTTTTGAGTTGACAGTAACAAACTATCATACACTATCTTAACTCTTGGCAGCAAGCAGGTAAATTCTATTGGGTGTATATAGAAAAAGATCCCACCAAATCTATGTAATTTACAAAACTAACTCCATTAGCAAACATGCTAGAAATCTACTTATGAATAGAATAATTAATTTTCGATATAATAAATTCGCCAATTGTTAACATGTAATGCAAGTGCAATTCTAGCATCATGCCAGTAACTGAAGGACCAAATGTATCAAAAGGAAATGAAGAATCATTCCATTCACCGCCCAAAACTGATGGTAGAGAAATTTCTAGTCAACAAAGAGTTATTGGTGGCAACACTAAGGTATTATGACTATCTATTGCAGTCAAAAGCCATAATATCTGAATTTGAAAAGGGGAATATCATGAAGAACATGGAAACACAAAACCTCTTTCACGGTAAAATGTAAGATAGAAATAATTACAAATCTGATCAAATTTCCTTCCATAAAATAAATTCAAGTGCTAATATTAGTCCAGAAGGCCTACGTTCACGTTTACCAAAAACAGACACATCAGTAAGAGTTAAGAGTCGTTTATCTCAATCGGAGCTTCGTTCTCCGGCTTGCGAAAGAACTGATCTATGCGGCGAGTTCCAGGCGGAGCAGGTTTGTCTTCAACGGCTCGACTACGCGGACGATCTATGGGCAGACTTGATTCGGTAGGCGCGGGAAGCGAGTCCAGAAGGAAATCACTCGTCGGTCGGTGTCTTTTAACGGCAGTTCTAATGAAATCGAGCTTCACCGTCTTTCGCTTCTTCTCCATAGCGACTTCTGCAGATCTCTCGGCGAGGAATTGGAGGAAAAGCTCAGTAGAGCAAGACACCAAGAATAGTGCCTCTGATGTGACCTTGTTGATGTCCTTGTCGAGTTTCATAATCCTCTTGATCCGTCCCGTCGGGAACTCTGGTTTGATCGTGTCGGCGATCTCCTCCTCTCCGGCCATTGACAAGCTCGAGCAATTGGGAAAGGGAGAGGGAAAGGGCGAAAGGAGAGGTTAGGGTTATGAATTGGCGGGGATTCGATTTTTTTTTTTAGATGAAAAGGGAAATTCTCGAAGATAATTAAAATGTAATTGAAGGCAGCTTGTAGGTTCCGTGGATGTGGGGGGTACTCTTGTACACATAAAAATTGCGCGCCAAACAACGTTCTCTTTTCGCGCCAAAATCCTTGATAATGAAAATTTTGCTATATTTTCATTTCCTTTTTAATTTACAAAAATTTTTCCAAATTATTACAGAGATTTGAACCATCACCCAAATTCTAAACTGTTGTTTAGTTTCCCTCTTTTTCTTTTTCTTTTTCTTTTTTGGATAGATTACCTTTTTATATATATTAGCAATTTACAGATAATTTATATTTTCATTTATAATACCTTTAAAAATAAAAAAAAATTATGGTAATGATAGATTAAAATAAAAAAATATTTATCTTAAAAAAATGAACAAAAGACAATTAATTTTAAGATAAATTTTCAATAAAAAATGTGAGCATATTATTTTACGATGGAACCAGATAAAATCTCTCATGCCAATATGAGAAAAATATAGATTTTTGTAAAGTTAAGAAGTCAATATCTATAAGCTAAAATTAATGGTTCAAATTTTGAGCTAAGCATATAAGGAGGTTAAATTTTTTGAATGTATATTGTTGATATAGGAGTATGCTGTTAAAAACTTAATTTTGCCAAAAAATAAAAAAAAAAGAAGAAGCTAAAATTAGTGCAAAATTCTTACAATGCTTTGACTATTTCAATTTGCTTTCAGCACATGTTAGGCATGCAAGTAGTTGGGAAAAAAACAAAAAGAAAATAAAGAGAGCTAGTCTCGGTGCTCGTCTTGAAAATGCTCTAATGAGACTAAAGCTTTGTTTCCAATTTATTTTTGTTTCCATTTTATTTTTGAAGATGACAATAAAAGTGAACTCTTATTGTACAAAATGTTTAAAATATCAATTTATAAGTTGATATTGAGCAATATATAATAGATATAAGTTGCTTTATTAATTAATAATTATAGTTGTCTATTATTTCTAACAATTAAATCAAATAAAATCTTAGTAACTAAGTTTAGTTTAATTAACTAAAAACAAAATAAATTTAAGATAAATTTAGTTTAAGGACCATTTCCCTTCTCTCCACTTACTTGAATAAGTGAAAATATAAAACATTAAATAAAGGGATTCTCTCGTTTAATTTTTTTAATAATTAAATAGAGGTTTCTCCTCTCTCTACAATTAAATTTATTTCGAATTGTCATTTTTAGTAAATTTATTTTATAGAAAAAGAATTTATTTTTGTTTTAGAAAATTAAAGTGTGGCCTACATTACACGGATTGACCACCGATTAAGGGGCAGGACCCCATTATATTAGAAATCCATTACTCCATTAATGATTGAAAGGAAGGTGCGGCGGACTTCAGTACCTTCGGTATTCTCTTTTGTTTTAAAAAAGAAGTTTTTATTCTGTGCTTTCAAGAATATAGGGGAAAAATATATTTATTATATTATTTATTATTAATATATAATAAAATCAAGAATTAATATTAATTTTATTAATTATTTAATAAAAATATTCATGCATCATAAATATTAAGAATAATATTAATTTTTTATTTTTTATATAAATTAATATATAATTAATAAAAAATAAAAAATATTCTTTTATAAGAACCTTTAAAAAAATTATTTTACATGATAAATTATATGTAATTCACTTTTAAAAATTATTTAAATATTTTTAATTTTATTTATATATTATTTATTTAAAAATATTTAAATAATTTTATACAATTCACTTTATAAAATAGTTTTTAATTTTAAAAAATAAAAAATAGTAAATTGTTTTGCAGACCGGCAGGAACTGTTGGGAGAAGGGCTGTTAATAACGGAGGCTACTCTTCATTCAACGATTTAATTTTTATAGTTCATTATAATTTAAATTATAAAATATATTTTTGCGGAAAAGAAAAGAAAGGAAGGGTATTATCGTCTAACAACAGGAAACCGGTGAAGAAAAATCTCTCCGCACCTCTCGCCTCAAACGTTGAATGGCTGGAGCCCGGAGATTTCCATTCACTCTCCCGCTGAGCAATCGCGCCACTTCTCTAGCAGCAGCACGCCGGTAGTTACAAATTTCAGTCCCGATTCTCGGCGAGGAAATGTCTCCCTTGTCAACTGTCAAATGCCGATCACCCAACCCAACAACCTGAATTTTTCCTGTATATTCTGTCTAACCACATACGTACACTCACATCATCTCTTTCGAGCGCCAAAAGGATTCTGTTCGATCATCCGTCGCCAACAATAGATTCAGAGCAAATGGATCCTCAAGATCTTCAAGAAACCATCCACACCAAGGTTTTCTTCTTCTTCTTTTCGTTTTCTCATCGGAATGGATAGAATTACGCGGGCCGTTGCTAAGTTTTGGTGCCGCTCTTTTGTACTTAGAATTTTCACTCCGATTTGGAGTGTAATTTTCGTCTTAATCACATCGGGTATGCATGTGCAGTTGATCAAGAGCGGAGAAAGAGAGAGACTGAAGGAGCTTTTAAGGGAACGCCTTGCAGAAAGCGGGTGGGAGAATGAAATGAGAGCTCTTTGCAGGTTTTTTTTTCTAATCATGTTTGCTACTGGGTTATCTTCTTCTTCTTCTTCTTCTTTTGTTTAATCGACAATTTTGAAACGCATGTGTTGCCTAGAAATTCATGTGTTGCTTTGATATTTTGGCTATGAAAATTTGATGATTATAAATATAAATTCATAGTTTATATCTTGATATTTTGGGTTTTATCTTGGGCAATAAAGGTTGCATAAGATCGGAACTTGGGTGTTTAGAAATCCATGTGCTGCTTCGAGATTTTGGATTTGAAAATTTAGGGTCTATAAATTTATGGTTTATGCCATGATTCTGGTTTTATTAAATCCGGATATAAAAATATTCTGGGTTTATAAATTCTTGGGTTTATCTTGGGCAAGAAAGTCTGCATGAGATTAGAGCTTTGTTGTTTCTGTGTTTTTGTGTCCGTCTTGATTTTGAAGTTCAAATCGGATTTTTATGCTTTAAATGACCTAGTTACCAAAAAAAAAAAGGCTTTTAATTTGATTGTCAGGGTCACTGGTGATATTTTGCTGATTGTATTGTTTTGGCTAGCTGCTAATTGGGTTTGTTTGTGCTGGATCTTTTGAATAGCTGAGTGACATAGGTTTTATATTATTTGCTTTAAGGGCATTTGTGAGGGATAAAGTAACAAGCAGTGTAAGACTGGATGATCTGATCAAAGTAATTACTCCAAGAGGCAGAGGTCAGTTTATCCCCAACTTTTCCTTCCTAACCATGCAAAAGAAAACGAGAAAATAAGCTTTTTCTCTGCAATCAATTGTGCTTATATTATTCTTGGCATTAACATTTAATGTTGGGAGTTTTGATTCCGTTTGGGAAATCCTAGCCTCTTTATGGTTGTTGTTTTGGGTGGTGGGTGGTGATTCTGGGGGCTAGCTTAGCGCGTGAATGCATAGCTGGGGTTGCAGACAGACAATTCAGTTGGAATTTGGAAGAAACTATTGCAACTATTCTTGTAAACTGAGCTTATAGCTGCGGTTTTTACTGTAATAGAATCAAGAATGTGGAAAATATTAAGTTCAGATAGCATAAGCTGTTAGAGTATTAGTGAAAGGATAACTAGGTTCAGTATTCAACTTCATTTATAACCTAGGAGTAGAAAGCATGAACTTTAAAGATTCATACGTAACAAAATTTTGTTGACTTTTTAATTCACATTAACATTCACATTTTATAATGTTAGGGTTAGTTTGAGATTCATGCCAAACAAAAGACTTCAGTTTTGTTGTTTATGTCTTGTTTGGTATCCTGTCTAGCTCAATCTTTTTCAAATTTCACTTCGATTGTGTAAGGCCATCTCAATTCACAATGGTTATGTTGTGTATGTATTAAAATGAGCAACAATATATTATTTTATAAACTAGTTCTTGCACATTCAAGGCCGCCAATGAATTGAACTCCAGTCTCTCAATTTGTTTTGTAGGGCTATTGGCAATTTGTTTTATTGTTCTTTTACATGTTGCAAGTTAATGTCTTCATATGCACTGAAAAAAAAAAAATCTGCCACGCAACTTCTCGTCTGCTGTCAAATTTGCCTACTCTGTTAACTTTATCGACATTCATCAGTCTTGAGATTTTACTGCTTCCATTGCTTGACCATGTGCAGAATCCGTCCCTGATAATGTGAAGGCTGAGCTGTTGCAACAGATCAGATCTTTTATTGCATCAAATGCTGTTTGATATTGTTCAAGTTGGCAGTTCAAAAACCAGGAATAGTCCTACTTTCCTGTCAAATGGTGCATCTCAACTCTGCATCCTGGCATGTAGGTGTATTTGGAGTTTTGGACTGTATTCACGTTGATGCGTTGATGCATTGGACTGAAGATATTAGCTTTGTTTTGGGATCAGATATTGCACTTAAAAATGCAACTCTGAAACTGTCTCGGCATTGATAATCTTACAGGGAATGGACATGTCCCTAGTTTTTTGTCCTCCAAATGATCTTGACATGTATTGTAATACTTTCACTAATAATCTGTAGTGCTCTTTTCAGTCTTTCCATCTTAGGCCATTTGACTTGACCCCTTATTTCACTACCCATATCTCTGAAATGGTTCTGCATAGCAAGCTAGTGGGTTTTCCCCTCGTTACAATGCACTTTATAAAACTTGATTGCCCATTTACTAATAAGAAGTCTCCGAAGACGTTATGTTAAAGGTCTCAAGTTTAAAATTAAGATGGTTATGTAAGTGCCTGAGAGGAGAGTAATTCTGCATAACTCACACCAAAAAAGCAATCTTCTTATTCCATTAATTATCAATGACCTCTGTGGCAAAAAAAAAAAAGAGAAGAATTTGACGAAAATTGGGAACGAGTTGAATTCTTCCACATTATTTCTCTTGCACTGCATCATCCCTAAAGTTTTCTACCTCTTAAATTTTATTTTGTTAAGATCATTTCTTCCATTAGTCCCATCTACCATACGAATAAAAAATTTAAAATTAAAATTAATGATTATAATCTTTGATTATAAATAAGAGAAAAAGGTGAAATGATGTCCAGAACACTTGTAGTTTTATGGTAATCTGAAAGGAGAGGTGCATGTGAGGTGAATAAGGACGGAATTAGTGTAATTGTTAAAAAAGGCAAAATACTTTTTCTTTTTTTTGAGGGTAAAAGTATCAAATAGGATTTCAACTTTTCATTATGCAATTGAGGGTATTATTTTCTATTAGTGGCATGAGGACACCATCTATATAATGTTGACAAATAAGCGCAAGTTTGATAAAACTGTTCTTGCATTGTTAGGCCTTGCTAAGATTATGTTGACATGAATTTTCTTAAAAGGAAAAATAATAAAAAATGAACCCTTTTCTCGAAATCTCTAAATTAAAAGGGATTTGACAAATATAATAAGAAAGAAACAATGAAAAAGGCACCTTACTTTTTATCAAGGTTACTATTGTTGGGTTCTTTTGATTACATGGTTGAGTTGCGGATGTAAACTGTCTTACTTCTTCACTTTTCATGAACTCATTAACATTTCATAAGTAATTATGAATTAGAAATGAACAAAACCTTTCAATCAAAGAACAAGAATATAATGTTATTCCTCTTTACAATCAAACTACATAAAAAATTTCATCTAAAAAATCATGTGTATAGTTCCTTTGTTTACCTTGAAAAAAGCGTGTCTAAGAATATGGTTAATGATGCATTAATTATATATTTTTCTCATTAACATGTATAAAAAAATATAAAAATTAAATTTATTTTTAACATAAATGATATTTACATAATTTTAATTAAATAGTTGATAAAATTAAAATTTTTTTTTTCATAACACCTAACAATTAATAAGAAAAGATATAATTAAAACACTCTTAAAACTATACTCCAAGGACAAAAGATGCAAAAACCCAAAAATTGATGCTCTTGATTGTCAAAATACAAAAGATCATGCTCTTAATTGTATAGTGAGAAAAATTTGGAGTACCTTTTTTTTTTTCCTCAAGCAGCGTAAAAGACCCAATTTCTTGAAGACCACGACAGTCTTTTACTCATCTGACCAAAGAAAAATAATAATAATAATAACAATAGTGTATTTCACAACCGCTGCCGCTTTCTCCCTCGGAACGTAAAACCCTAACGCCCGAAATCGAAAGCAGAAAAAATGGAACCCAATTTCGAAACCCTTATTATGCTTGAGCACACTCGCAAAATTGCTGAAGAGAACTACGCAAGGGATCCTCTCGACACTGATGTTCGTATTTTTACCCTTCACAATTTTACGCTCGTCATAAACATTTATGCGATTTGATTGATAGCTTCCATTTTATGCTTCTTCTTTCGCATCAATGTTGATATTGAACTTCCCAGTTCTTGTTCTTGTTTTGCGTAATGTTTTGGGATTTATTCCCAACTTCTGTAGTTGGATATCATTTATTCATATTGCATTCATTGTAACTTAGATTCTTTTTGGAACAATTCATGGTTATTGGATTTTACTTTTCCAGATTGCTTAAGTGGATAAATGGTTGTTCTATTTGATTAATTGCTAATTTATTTTAATCTGATTTTGTTGGCATCTGTAATTAGTTTGGACGAATAATTCATCTTAAAATTTCCACATTTTTCATTGGTTATTGATTAAATGCTCTGCATCTTAAAAAATATTTTTGCAGAATCTAACCAAATGGGGAGGAGTATTGGTTGAATTATCTCAATTTCAGAATCCTGGAGATGCCAGGAATATGATGAAAGGTATCCTATGTTTACTTAATTTGCACCTTTTTTTTTTATTTTTATGTATTTAACTATTTATTACTTTATGTTAATGGAGTGGCTATTGACAATGTAGATGGTATCTCAAAGTTGGAGGAGGCTTTGGCGATCAATCCCTTGAAGCATGAAGCCTTATGGTCACTAGGGAATGCGAACACCTCTTATGCATTTTTGACACCTGATTACACTGAGGCAGAGGTTTATTTTGATAAAGCAACTGAATATTTCCAAAGAGCAGCAAATGAGGTAAGATCTTTAATTGTCAATATGTCAAATTCTCAGGTCCATCATGTTTGAATTTGCTAGAAATTGATTGTGGAATTTCGTTTTGTAGGATCCAGGCAATGAGCTCTATGGCAAGTCTTTAGAACTCACTTCCAAGGTAAGACATGGTTGCTATTTTTTAAACTAAACTTTGGATATTTGACTTTAGGTACAATGGAAAGAGAATAGAGAGACAAAAAACAAAATTATGAGAATATTGGATATTGTTTACCAATGTATAATTAACTGTTGGATTGAATGGAAGCTCAGAAACATATTCTCTAATTAGCCATTAAATTAATTGTCCTTTTTAATTTTTGGGTAAAGCTTTACAGTTTACTTGATCTGGTAAGTTAGTCATACAATTTATTTTATAGATGCAATTTGTTTCAATTTACTGTCAGGTTAAGGTCAAAGCATAATCCAGTCATATGATTTGTTATTGGACAGAGGTATTGCAAGCGACAGTTAATGTCTAGTGGATGTGTTTTCTTTCTTAGAAAAGAACTAGAGGGGAATCATGGTTTGAGGAAGGGCTATGCCTGATGCTGCAAACTTTGACTTTCTTAAGATGACCATGTATAATAAAATAAATAATATATTATTTGACATTATCTGCTGTAAAATGTAAATTGCCTATGAATTTAGTTGGCCTTTTTTTGGGTCTTCTGGTTATTTGATTGATTAATGAGGTATTGAGGTTCTATGTAACCGTTGTTTAATCTCTATTTTTCTTGTTTTTAAAGGTACCAGAGTTGCACAAGGAGATCCATGGGGCTGGAAGTATTGAGCGGGAGGCTTCTGCATCTTCTAGTGCAAATGTAAGAATCATACATATCTGTTCTTGTTTAATGCTTCCTACCTCTCTCTGTGGGTTATTTGTTTCTATAATTCTCTTTGAGCATGCACTAAAGTTTCTGGTTAATATAATTTTACAAGTTTGATTGAATTAAATATAATCTTACAAGTTTTTGGAAGCTAGTTGTAAAATAAACTTGTATGTTTGTGTTGTGCCTTGTCGGGAAATAGACAAATAGTACATATATCAAATGTAACTTTACGGTCAACTCGGTTGGTTCCCTTTCATGAAACTTTTCTCACTGCTGTCTAAGTTTATCTGGCTAAGCCAATGGATTGGACCACCAGTTCAATTTGATATTGCTGTGGCCATGAGAATGTGCACCAGAAAGTTGAGACA
>BPVZ01000044.1:2192055-2211344 GCA_020521535.1 Rubroshorea leprosula
ACGAGGTCAAAAGTCAATCTAGAAGCTTTGACCGGTCTTTTTTTTACTACATCATGTGAATTTGAATCTTTAGTCTCTTACAAATTGATACGCCATCTCACGCCTGTCCTGCGACTTCCTCTGCCCTCTGCCCCTGCCTTCTCACATTCACTCGCCAGTCAACTTTCCCCGTCAATGACTCTCTGTCTGTAATAATATCTGCCTTCCCAAAATGAAAATGACACCAACACCCCTTTCCAAAAAGTCCTAGCACTGGTTCAGGTTGGTATTGGAATGGTGGTTCAGTTTGTCTGAACCGATGCTCAAATCCACTTGTAATTTTTGGTTCTAAATAGAATATTTTTTTTCACATTCATAAGATATGTATTAATAGTTAAGAGTTTGAATTTTTATATTAAATATCTCAAATTCAAATTTTAAAATAAATAATAAGAAGTTTGAAAAGAAAAAAATTATCGTTTATTATATAACTTATTATCTGATATAAAAAAAAAAGTTCTTTCACATCTAAAGGAAAGGTAATTTGATTTTTGATGAAATCCACTTGCATTGTAATTGAATTGTTGTCTAAGTTGGTTGGTTATGATTTGAGTAGTATTTGGAGTTGTTTTCTTGTAACATTGTTTTATACGACACTTCATTAAAATTGTTAATTTTATATAATTAAATCATTTTTAATCGATATTTTATAAAATTTAATAGTCATATTAATTTACGTATTAAATTATTTTCAAAGTATTTATTAAATAATAACATAAATTTTTTGGTAGTAAATACTCAGTAAGCTACATAACTTCATAGTAATACCAAATATAGCTACCTTTAAATTAACCAATTTGTTTGAATATATACACACCAATGTTTTTTTTTTAAGGTATATACACACCAAATTTAGTGAGTTATAGTACATATATAGATGAAAAGCTAATAGACTAGTATCAAAGAAGTAGGTAGATGTAGGTACCAATTTCCTGTCCAAGTAACATATTTGAGTAACAATTTTGACTCAAAGGCTTGTAGACCTCAAATTGGGGTAGACATAAATACTTGTTGTTCCTAGAATTTAAAACAGGTACACAAACCAAAAAGGTTTAGTTTGAGTGCTGGACAAAAAGTGGCTCGGTTCACCGATCTCAATTTTAGGTGAACCGACTTCCTTCTAGGTCATCTAATTATTTAAGGGAGTTTTTAGGGATTTTAAGGGGGTTCTGCTTGGCCGTGCAAGTAATATGTAGGTTGCTTTCTGCCTCCTAGTCTTGGGACAAGGTAGTAGATTTGCCTTTACGTGCATGATAAGTGAATCTCAAGCTTCCACAAAAAACTAACCCAGAACGTCTAACAGGCATACACAGTAATTATGCTGTTTATGCCCAAAATATATTAGCATTTATTGTTGCTTCTGGGGTCCGTAGACTCAGTGCTTGTTCTTTGGGAGCTAATTGGAAACCGACACTTGTGTGGTACTAAAATTTAGAGGGGTTGATTTACCCTTGAGTTCTAAGGGAATGTGCGGAGCAAAACCCAATTAATGCAGTGGTTAAAACCAATTAAGGTTTTGTCAAAGTAAGAAAAATTCTAACGGGTTTAGTACTCATGAAATCTCAATACGTAACCATTTTTCACTCGAATTGCATATGCGTTGTATTAGGTTTATCCTCTCTTGTACTTTTTTATAATATATAAGAAAGTTAGTTACTAAGATTTGAATTTTTTATTTTGATTTTAAATTAAAAAATTTTAATGAATAAATACTAATTTAATTAAAATTTTAGTGGTTCTCTATACATTTTAGTAATTTTAATTTTTTTTATTTCTATTTTACATTTAATTTAAAATAGTAATTTTAATTTTTTTTATTTCTATTTTACATTTAATTTAAAAAGATAATTGTAATAATTAACATATATATTAAATAAAAAGATTTATTTAAGTAGTAATTTATTAAAAATAAATATAAAATTTAATTAATTAATTATTATATTTTTATTTTATTAGATAAAAAATTAAGTTTACTAAAGTTCAAAAAAATAAAGTAATATTATTTTTTATTTTTAAATTAAGAAAAATGATGTGCTAATAACTTTTAGGTACAAATTTTGAGTATAAATTTTGTTTACAACTTTACACCTCAATTAATGATTGAATTTTTTTACTTGATTAAAACTTATAATACTAAATGTTTATAGTATTTAATAATTAGTAAGGATTAAATTACATATAAATTTTATATATCACATTTATATAAAATTTTAATTATTTATCTATACACTTTTAATAATTAAAATTTATTCACATTTATTAAAAATAATAATTTTTATTTAAAAAGTTATAATTAATCTTAATTATTAAAAATAAAAAAATAAATAATTAAGATTATATATAATTATGATGTGTTAAACTTAAATATAAATAAATTCCTCTTCTTTAATAATATGTGTAATTGTAAAAAAAAAAAGGTAATACTTGTGTAAGAATAATCCCTAGATCGTGACTCAAAATTTAAACGACTTTATTTATTTGATTAAAAAAAAATTACCATCTGTCCCTTTAAGGAGTATAGTTAACCAAACAGGGCAAATATATTTCTAGCCGTAAAATAAATGACTTTGAGAGGATAAAACTGGACTTTTGTCTCAACTATTCATCTCTAAATCTTAATACTCAGATTTAATTAATTAAACATTTGACTTCAATTAACTATTTAAAAAAAAAATCTTCATTCTTCAAAATTCTCCCATATTAAAAAAAAAAAAGAAAAAAGAAAAAAAAAAAGGGGGGACTTTGAGAGGATAATTACTTTTGGGGTAGGGGAAGAGATAAGGTTGAGGAGATGTGGGAGTGGGTGGAATCCTAATCAGGGGAGGATTGATTGGTGTGGCAGATACCACGTCTAATTAAATTACTACTACTGACTGAGTGGACGTTAAGGAAACCTCAATATCTAGATCTGTCTTAAGACTCTTCAGATAACATTTTTCTGGCAGTAGAAAAACTTTGCATTGCTTGCTTTTAATTTCCTCTCCCCCTTTTTTTTTATGTAAAGAGATTTAAAGAAAAAGCCCCCTACCCCAAAAAAAAAAAAAAATTTGAAAATGACTAGGAGCAAGGTTAGCTAAGGATTATGGGGAATATTTATTTTTCTGAAACTCAAAAAAAAGAAAAAATAAATAAATAATAGATTTTTTTTACAAATCATAATATCATGACCATAAAATTAATACAGCCACTCATTGAAGAACTTAGATCCGGCGCCCAGCCTACCAAAAACCATTTCTGAAAAAATGAATAACCTTAGAAATAAAGTTTTTTTTCTTTTTTTTCTTTTTTGTCAACAAAGAGTTTCAAAAATAAAATCTAATTTAAAAATCAAGTCAAGAAATAGAAATTGTTGTTCTGAAACAGGAAGATGTCAAAAGGGACAGAGCAAAAATATCTATATATCTTGTTTAATTATTCATAGTTTACTTAATTAAAAAGAAAAGAGTACCCCAAAGAGATTGGGGATTTTGATGATTGCTAGCAGTGAGAGGACTCAGCTCAGTGTAATTAACAATCAAAAAAATTAAGTACGTGCAAAGCAAACCTCATAATGCATGCATGTGGTCGGTCACTAACCCTAACTAAGATCCTCCAAATTAAGATCGCCACATTTTCACTCCATATTAATTTCAACCCTTTTTACTTAAACTTTAATTTCTGACTAATTTTTATTTCCACTATTTCAATCCAGTTAGAAACAAGTCATACCACTGACATAAAATTCTATAAAAAAATCTTTGTACTCCAATTCAAATTAATCAAAGGTTATAGAAAAAAAAAAAATTGATTAGTATACTTTACGATTCAACACATTTTTTAATACATGTTGGTTATAAATTAGTGTCTGATAGCAATATTGCAAATTGGAAAAAAGCACAATTGCAAATTGGAAAAAGGCACAATTGCAAATTTTTAACAAATCAGATGCATATGGTAGGAAAGAATTTGTTTCTAAGAAACGTAAAATTCTATTAATTCTGATTATTTCTAAGTGTTTGCTTAGAAATAAATTAATTAATTGGGATTTGTGAGAATTTAGCGTAACGAACCATAAATGGGATTAAAGAGAGGGAACTGAGGGAAGTTGCTTAACGCTTTTGTAATCTTTTTAATTTTTTCATTTACGTCCTCGTACGTCGCATAGTGTCCCAGTTAAGCCCCAACACGTGACTTGGCCCGCCCCGATATTGCTTCTTGAGTGATTTTGAAGCCATCCTAATTCCTAACACATTCTTTGTTTCTTCTGCTCCTTTACAGTAATATTTTTCTTCATTTTTAAGGCATTATGGGTTTTTTTTATTAGTGGGAGATATCAATTTTTTTTTTTGAAAAAAAAAATAGTGCTAGTAGCACAAAAGCATGCAGGAAATTAAAGAAAAAAAAAAAAGCCAAGTTATTGGGATGCTTTTTATTACCGTTGTCATAGGAGTCATGTTGTGGTCAAAGGACAGCAACTTTACCGGCTTTGGTCATGTAATGATACCAATTCATGCTTATCCTTTTCATCACAATATATTAGGCATGTCAAAGTGTTAAGTGTTGAGGTGAATACCTAAAAAAATTATAATTTTCTCAAATGTAATAGGTTCATGTGAAAAAGGTGACCTTATGATCGTTTAAAGAGGAATTAATTTATTAATTAGTGTATAAAACTTGATTTTAAAATATTTTAGTCATAATTAAAAAAAAAAACAAATATTAAAAATTGATTGAACACACCTATTTTTATTATAAATAAAAATTCTTCTTGTGAATTTGTTTAATTTTATATATTTGACTTGTGAGTTTTGTTGACATAACATTTTAATTTGATTGAAAAGAAAATTTCTTTCTTATTTTTATTTGTCTGAAATCAAAATAAACTCTTAGTTTAATATTAAAATTTTGATACCAATTTGATTTATTTTTATAATTTTATAATTCTTTCGTTTTTTTTTTTGTCATTAAATACTTGTCCCATTTTTACATGTGAATCGAACATTCAAAAGGTGATTTGTTGGAGAACTTTTCTAGATCTTGCTTCTTCCATAAAGTAACTTTTAAAAATTTTTTGAGGTTTATTAATGAATTGTTTGCAAAGACAAAGTTGCGTAAGTGATAAAGTTTGTGAGTGATTTGATCACATGTTGGGGCCTAAGCTTAAATTGGAGGCATCAAATTTTTCATAGAAAGTAGCTAACAACGTGAAAAACCAAATTAACTTAACAAGATTGCTTAAGGCCGGCGGCCAATAACGGAGACAGCCTTTACTTGCATGGTAAGTGAAGTTAATTACCCACGGCTGAAGCTACCTAAGCACGTTTTATGTTTACACCCATTTACAGCTAAGATCCACTTATGTATATATACAGTTCCAAGGGTTTGCTTGAATTAATAAAAAAAAGTTACTATTTACATTGTTGATTAGGGTAATTTAATTTGGTTATTATGTCAATAATTTAAATAATTTAGTGATAATATCTTTTTAATAGAAATTAGATATTTTGAATTTGAATCGTATAACATATAAGTAGAATAAATTAAAAAAATATGAAAAAGTTATCTTTCATTGTACGTATAGCTTAAAATTAAAAAAAAAAAAAATCAATTATTGTAGGGTGTTGATTTCACTTATGTTAGGAGGGTCAGAAGCTTTGTTTAGGGAATGCCTCTATGGAGTTGCTTCATCTGTCGGGATTTAGTGCTCTTTGCTGCCATAAGCTCCCTGACCAGGTCTTTAGGCGTCGTCTTAGGATTTAATTGGTTGGGTTTCCGTTTCTGTAAAGCTGGGGATGGAGAACTCCTAGAGCTGTAAATTAATGAGCCAAGCCAAGTATTGAAATGCAAAAGTTTGAGCTTGACTCCACGATAATAAGCTCAAGTTTTGTCGAACACAGAAAAATAGAGAGCTCAATCAAGGTCGACTTGTTTAGAGAAAAATGAAGTTGAAGTTTGACTTATTTACCAAATAAGTCAAGTTTAAATCGAGTAACTTATCAACTATCAACTTACTTATAATTTAAAAATTAATTAAATTAAATCAAATAATATAATTTTTTTTAATGTAAACAAGCTACTGATGAGTAGCTCAGGAACTAGATTCATTTATAACCCTAAGTATTCCTTCTACTTCTTATAATCTTCTTATAATCTAATAAAGTTTTTTTAATTACTGATAGAAAATGTTAGATTATTATTATATGCAAGATAAGGATGGGCACCAATACATACGTTGTAATTGTATTTAATCTCACTTTATTTATTTATTGAACAATAAAAAGATTTTTTATTAATTAATAAAGTACAAGCGATGCTTCATATCTTACAAGCCCCTTATGCACAATCTGTTCTATAATCTAACAGTTTCCATTCATTTTAGACACTCATCCATTCAATCTAGGGTACTCACTCTTCATTTGCCTGAAATCATACATTCCCGTGGGTGTAAAAACTAGTCAGCAAGAGTAATTCCCCAGCCAACATTGCTTGCTCTAACCCAATCAAACAAACTAAGCTGGGCATTCTCAAAAATTCGTTCTGCTGCCAGTATTTTACCTTGAAACACCGCATTATTTCTTGCCTAACCAAAGTGATCAAACCGTGGCAAACCATATGATCTCCCAACCCTTACTTGCTTATGATAATTGGAAAATTGCTACTAAGGGTAAATCTGGGTTTCCAATACCATCTACACACTATTTGAATGAATGATCACAGCTGTTATCCTTCTCTGGAAACTTAACCTACACACGAGCAAAAGAAAAGCTCGTTAGTACATGCGTCAAAGACCCGAAAGTGGTCTTTGGCGTACGCACTCCAATGCTTAAATAAGTAATATTTTGGTAAAGGTGTAAGGATGATAACAATGGAGGAGGGAAAGGTTGAAGAAGAGAGGGGAAGGAGTTTGAAATTACATTGGGATCTATGTAAGAATCCCCTTTTATGGTGGTGAGTGGCTTGTCTTGCTAAGAATGAAAACTTGTTTGGTCTATACAACTGGTGAAGTCTGACCTACAGAAAGGTATGGTAGCAAGTATGACTACTGGTGGAAAGGCGTCACGCGGTAAGAAGACAAAGAAGGATCACCTATAAAATAGGTAATGGTTTGTACAGATACTAACATGAACGTCAAGCTACCCCCAAGTGTGGACCAAACCCAACATTGCGTGAGCCGCTTGTCCTTTATCCCTTTGTCTTGATCTGTCCTACATCTTAGGTAAGTAATTCATGTTTGTCAAATATCACCTAAACTCCATTCTAATCAACTTAGCTATTTAGGTCTTGGTTGCTTCCTTTTATGATCACAAGAGTTAAAGTTTGATTTAACTCAATCGATTTTCCTTTCAAGAGCTTTCCTAGTCTTACCTGAGGTAATATTCAGTCCTTTTCAACTAGAGCCTAAGTCTATGTGGACTAATTGAGTCATGCCACGTGTAAGGAACATATTGCCTAATATCAACTTCCTTCTATAAACCAAAGTGTAGTGTTGTGTTGCTCAAACGCTTTCCCAACGCTTAGTCTACTTTATTATTTCTTACGACACTTAGCCAGGCAGGTCACAAAACCACACAAAAGAAACAAACCGACTCCCACAAAAGGAAAAGAACCACCACAAGAGTTGGAGGTGGCCAGCAGAGGGTGGGGGCGGTACCACACAAAAGAAACAAACCGACTCCCACAAAAGGAAAAGAACCACCACAAGAGTTGGAGGTGGCCAGCAGAGGGTGGGGGCGGTACCGGAAAGGGCAAGATTGGGTACCGGCCCTACCTAGCCATCATTTTTTTTTTTTTTCTCTTTTTTGGGTTATATGTTACTAAAAATAAGTAGAACTGGCCTACTTTATGATTCAAGAATTCCGTCACCTCCCTATTTTATAATGTTCAGAGGAAAAATGTGGTAAATGAGAGAGATATTGTTGTATATTAGCATGTGTAGAGATGTTAGATATAGAAAAGTTAGCGTAGGTGAGGTAGTTTTAGAAATTTATTCTAAGTGTAATAGTTTTTGTCTGTGCAGGACACGTTATCTTAAGATACAACACTTATTATATTAAACTTTAATGCCCAAAGTAGTATACTGATTAAGAGACAAAAATTTGAAAACAAAATGAAATATTTTTGGTATTTGGATATTTAAATTCTGTGGTGTCCTTTAATTTATATGACCCAATAGCTGTCATTTACACCAATTTACAGGGATGTAATTAATTCTTCACCAAGAATTACAATTATTTTCGTTTTATACTAAATAATTACAAATTGCATAGGTAATTATATATTTAGACAACTATCTGTTCGCCCTTACACTCTCTTTCAATTGTTTTGTTCCAGACTCTTACCTTTTATTCTAACTCTTATTCCTTAATTACTCTAACTGCCAATTTCAATTATAATATATAGAAATATATAATATTATTATAATCATATAGATTAGAAACTATAGTATATATTTTAATGTATACAACAGATATGTGAATCTCTTTTCAAACCTAAGCTTTGAGAATGTATGCCTATCCAACCCTGAGTTGAAACTTCAAATTTTGATATTTCAAACATTTATCCCTTGCGATTGATTTAAGTTGATTCATTTCGAAAGAGCTTTATATGCAAGTTATACCACCACCTCAATCATACAAGATCTTGTTTGGTCCATTTCCCATTTTTGAAAAACGCAGAAACAAAACATGCTAATGATTCGAGACAAATTAGGCTCCACTCACCATTGAGCCTTGGTTCCACCACTGCTGCCAGAGGGCGAGGGCTGTCTCTGAGCCCCCTTTTTTTTTTCCTTTTTTTTTTTCACGATTTGACTCTAGATAACCCATTCAATCAAACAAAATTGATAGATTCCAAAGGGATTCATTAGATGCCCTTCGCAAATCATGACCATAATTTTAAAACATATTGTCATCCATTTAGGTTTCGGTCCCTCATTTTTATTCATGCCACCAACTCCATTTTTTAAAATGTTTAGAACTGTACTTCTAGGAGAAATTCAAACTTCTTTTCAAAAAAAGATGATGTTTCTTGTTGATGTTCAAAAAGGAAGAAAAAAAAAAAAAGAGTGAAGAAGATGACGCATCTTATCAATGGGGCTAAAAGTCTAGAAGCCCCGGTGCCATCAACACCTTTTTTTAATTGTTTTATTTAGTAGTCAAAAGTGTGCTTTAAAATTAAAATCTTTCTGATTTGATTAAACTTTGAACATCCACATAGATTTAGAGAATTAAATTGTCATTTTCTCTGTTTTTTCTTTTTTTTTCAGCAGAATTTTGGGGAATCAATGACCCTAAATTCTGGAAAGTAATACAAGCATTCTTTAATAACAATTTTCATTTATTTTTTTTATATTGATTGTATAATTGGAGGCAACTCTTTCTTATCTCTTATTTCATCCTACCCATATACCATACGATTTAAACTCAAAATCTCTTACTTTCAACTGAAGTGTAACTAATCTATTCAGGTCGTTGGCTTCATTTATTAATTAAATTAGATTAGCAAAATTAAACTTGCTTTTATTTAGTCAAATTCTAACATTACAAGACTGATGCTGACACGAAATCTTTCGAACTGATTCAATAACCTAGCTCCTGAAAACGACCCCAAAATTTTAATTTACAACAATTATAATCTTTTCTTCTGATGATGTTACGTGATCTAGAACTGAATCCCAGCTACAAGCCACCCCATTTTAATAATTCAAACCAAATGAAACGACTAATCCCTAGAAGACCAACGTCATTAACAAAAGGGACAGCTGCTTTTTTTTTTTTTCTCCAAACCTAATTTACTCTTGGAAAAAATGAGGCCGGATTTAATTAAACAAAACTCGAATCAAGAACTTAACCTAAAAGCCATGGCATTTTGGCCTCTTCGGCAGGTTTAATACTCTATAAATTCAGTTGAAAAAAATGCTTTAATTATGGAAAAAGTGCAAGGGGTCTTAATCAGTCTCGCAATATATATGCATGAACCTTGATGTATTGCTGCTGCTCAGCAGGTTCGTCACCCTCGAGAGCTCCATTCCATCTAACTTCATCTGTCCATTTTCTCTATTGACAAAGATTAGTGATAAAATTAAGGGCTTATTAGTATCAATCATGGATCTGCGGAGGAAAGAAAGAGAGAAGGAATCCTTTCCAATTATGATATTTATATTAAAAATAATTATAGATGAAGATGATGATGATGTTAATGATATTAATAATAAGGTTGACTGTATTGAAAAATATTGCGTTACATAATGACAATGTTGGGATTATCTGGCTGTCCAAAAGATGGACAAAGCCAATATTTTTGAGAGAAACCTGAAAGCGGCTTGGGATTAGGTGTAGTTTAGAGGGCAGTTGTTGCATCATTGTGTGTATTAGACAACAAAATTGTGATGTCTGGTCGGCGTCTGATCTCCATGGCAGATTACAACGTTTTGATAAGGGAGGAGAAGAAATTAGGGAGGTATATAAATATGTACTTAATGAAGAGGACAAAAGTGTGACGAATTTTCTTGCTTCTGGCAGAAATTATTAACTATAGTTTATGTGATTAATCAACATCCAGATCAAGAATCGATAATTGATCTATTTTTCTAGTTTTAATTGCAGCCACTAATTCATAATGAACTATATTTTACAGTCAAATTTATACGAATGGGTAAGATTCTAATATATACTACGTTACATAGTGGTTGGAATATCTTTTGTACTACAATTAAACTTTATCCTTAATCGATTAAAAAATTAGTAGTGGGTATCTTAGGTGCAGTTAACAAAATTATTAAGGTAGATTCGATCATCATATTTAAGGGTCTGATGATGATAAGTAAATAATTAATTAAAGTCAGATGTGCTATAATGCTGTGTCTATACTCTGGCGATTGTCATGATTTATAAATTTAATTATATTGTGAAACCCAAAAAAGGTCAGAATAAAATATGCTGATTAGCTATACTAAATCTTGATGAACCGCATGAGTTGTCCTTGCTTGTCAAATTTAAAAATTATCTGACTTTTTATGTTCAAACTTGTATTATTAATTTTTTATCTCCCAAAATAATTGATTCCTTAGTATATTCTATTATTTAATTTCTTATAATCAATATTTAGTAAAAAAAAACTAAATTCCTTGTAACATTTTGCAGCCGTAGAAAATATATAGTAATTAACAAATTGTGTAAATTACATAAGTGGCAAATTTATTGAAATTAAAAAACAAGAATCTGCATGGATTAGCACACATGTGGAAAGGCATGCCTTTTGCTTTATGAATACATAAACTCGTTACAGTTAGGGTTTAATTAATTATAATTATATCAAGTCAACCATTAAAAATCTTAACTTAAAAGATGGCCGGACAGTTAGCAGCTTAATCTACAAGTAATTAATTAAAATTAACCTCGTTGATCTAAATAATTTTGTGTTTCTCATTCTGTTAAGGAAAATTGATTTGAAGGTCAAAAAGACGCAACTTGAACAGATCGGCTGAATTCTTTTTAACTATTGATCATATGAGAATCTTGTACGATGATATGGGTTTAATACTTTAATGGGTGTATAATGGGTGAAAAGAATTCGGCGTCAAAATCATACTGGTTACTTTGTTACTCTAACTCAAGAATCCTATATTTAGCAGTTCTTGCAATGCACTCATAATCCAAGTAATGACATTTGATTGAGACAAGATTTAATAAGGCAAAGCAAAATCTAATTTTTTTTCGTGCAATAATAGGAGCAGCATGTGAAAGTGTAATGATGAAAAATAAGGAACACACACAAGCTGATGATCATGAACAGCATGACAATATCTGGGGTCCCGGAAAGATGGGGAAGAATCCGACACAATAATCTTCTTTTCCTGTCATTATAACAACCAAATGTTGCATTATTTAGTACTTTCAGAACAAGGACTCATCACAAAGTGTACATAATGTTTCATCTTTTCTTCCTTCTCTTCCATCAACACCGGTCAATTATGCCGTGGACTGGGTGTTTCCTTCTTGACTCCGCAACTGAGGAAGAAAAGGACTCAAGAATGAGGAGGTGAAGAAATTATGGTTGAAATCTAATATTGAGACCCCACTTTTTTCCTGCATAAGGGAGAAATAAGGATGTTTTTGCATGACATAATTCTTATGGGGACACAACTAAGAGGCTGTTTTTTTGATGTTATAATTCTTGTAAGACATGATTATGGTATTAATAGCAGGCACATGCCTGCATGACAGAAAAGAAGAATAATGAGGAATCCAAAGCTTTTTTAAGTGAAAAAATTGGAGAAAAGGAAGTGGGTTTGATATTGTTTGTAGACCTCAAACATTCACTAATTGCATTGGATTTTATTAACCAACTATTTGCTTCCATAAATAAAGCTTTAAAACATAATTATTTCACTCTAATCTTCTTGTTTAATTTTACCTTCCTTAATTTCTAGTCACAATCATTTTGTTGGATAGTAACCACTCCTTTTATGCATTGCAATTTTGCAACTCCTTTTTCTTTTCTCACCTCAAAAAAAAAATAGAAAAAGAGCTTATTTGGAATATATTAGATTCACAATGAATATGTATCCTAAGAACACAATAAGTACACTTATAAAACATTATAATTGACGTGTTAAGACTGTTGAAGGTTTTAGATTTGAATTTTCTATGTCACAATTGATTACAAATTCTTTAGATTTTTTCGTTGTTGATTGAAAAGGAAAAAGGGGGATGGAGAAGAAAACTCTCTAGCAAGATTGAGAAGAGATAAAAGATCAATGGATATTCTAAAGGTTTTTCCAATAGCATTAGAGGAACAAATTGATGGATGAAGACATAGAATATGTGGGTTGTGGGCCTTTGCTTTTTTATCTACTTCAAATTGACTCAAAATCACACATGGGAGTTATGATTTTGCCTCAATTGTAAAGATAAGAACAAAGTAGTTGTGGCATCCATCATGCTACCTTCAAAATCCTCTTTTACCAATTAAGCATCCCTTATACATGATTGGTCACATTAACTTTTTTCTTAAGATTTTCCCTTCAATTAAAAAAAAAAAAAATTGAAAACCACTGCAGTTGATTCATCATCGGCCCATAAACCATCCAGATCCATCGGGCTTTCTTTTCCTTTTGTGATTTGACATTGGACTTTTCCTTCTTGACATGCCCAATGGGCCAAGCCCATTAAGTTAGGATTCTGTTCTGTTGATTTTTTCAGATATGTGGGGCAGATGAACTTGCAATATGAGCCACCAATTTTCTGATTAAATCCAACGTGGCAAACGATTAGGGGATGCAGATGCTGATGTCAGATTTTGAATGACACGTGGCAGTCCATCAGCCAATTGGAGATACTCTTTCCTATCCTCCAAGATAAGCCTCCTGATATTCATTAACGGATTCTCATATCCACCACCACTCACACCACCAATTTCAGCCCAAAATGGCCTCCGTTTGCGCCTCCTCCGCCATTGCCGCTGTCGCCGTCTCTTCCCAAAAGATTGGATCAATTGCAGCAACAACCAAGACTCCTTTCCTTAGTGGGAAGAAACTCAGAGCAAGAAAATACACCACACGTCCGGCCACAGGAAGATTGGCCCCAGTTTGTGTTGCTGCCGAACCAGATAGACCCCTCTGGTTTCCCGGCAGCACCCCTCCTCCATGGCTAGACGGCAGGTTCAGTAACAGAATACTCTAATTTAGAACTCTTATTTTTCCTCCCCAAAGTGCCTCTGTTTCTTAACTTTGTCTCGAACCCCTGTTTTTGCAGCCTCCCTGGAGACTTTGGTTTTGATCCTCTAGGCCTAGGTAAGTTTAATATAAGTTTCTGTTTGGTTCCCGGGAAAGTAAATCCTTATTGATTTGTAAATGGTGAAATGGGATTTTATTGAACAGGATCTGATCCTGAGACCCTGAGGTGGAACGTGCAATCGGAGATCGTGCACTGCAGATGGGCAATGTTGGGTGCTGCCGGAATTTTCATCCCAGAGTTCCTTACAAAGCTCGGAATTTTGAACACCCCTTCCTGGTACACCGCCGGAGAGCTGGAATACTTCACCGACACCACCACTCTGTTTATAGTCGAGCTCATCTTCATTGGATGGGCGGAAGGGAGACGGTGGGCCGACATCCTCAAGCCCGGCTGTGTTAACACAGACCCAATTTTCCCCAACAACAAGCTCACCGGGACTGATGTTGGGTACCCAGGTGGGCTCTGGTTCGACCCACTGGGCTGGGGAAGCGGGTCCCCTGAGCAGGTGAAGGAGTTGAGGACTAAGGAGATCAAAAATGGGAGGTTGGCTATGTTGGCCGTTATGGGTGCATGGTTCCAGCACATCTACACCGGCACTGGACCCATTGACAACCTCTACGCCCACCTTGCCGATCCCGGTCACGCCAACATTTTTGCTGTAAGTACATGCAGAGTCATACATTTACTTATACGTATGTAAGTGGATCCTAACTGTTTAACAACTGTGATGATTTGTTACAGGCTTTCACTCCAAAGTGAGACAGAAGAAGATGGAGATTAATGTGTGATGTTTGTTGATCCGAGGAAGGAGTTGAAGAGATGTTTTCTAATGTTAGGAATTGTGTTGCCTCTGTGTATGCGTTCTATAGAATGCTAGGGCAATGTACAAATATCTTTGTATGATTTAGATGCCTTGAATATAAATTCGAGTCTAAAACAAATGTGTGCTTATAGCTGGCCCCAAAAAAAAAAAAAGTGTTCATAGATTCCACTTTATCGATCTCACACATTTTTGCTAAATTCACTAAATTTTCATTATATAAGTAAGCCAAATGCAGGTCAAGGCACAACTCAAGTATTAAAATTTAAAACTTCTAAATTAGAGATCTTAAGAACGAGGGAAAATATTAGAAAGGGAACGGTAATATCCCAATATCAAAACTCAGAGTCACGTAACACCCAACGAAAAAATGTGCTAGATAATTCCAGAGACACCGTCCACAAGGAAAGTTCAAGATGTAGCAATAAATTGAACTGGGCAATGCATAGGCAAGAGCCAAGAAGTACCGGCTTTGAGAGGCAAAATTCAGTAGGATAATGCTAAAGAATTTCCCAATATACCTTG
Organism: Rubroshorea leprosula; assembly: GCA_020521535.1. Classification (NCBI taxonomy): domain Eukaryota; kingdom Viridiplantae; phylum Streptophyta; class Magnoliopsida; order Malvales; family Dipterocarpaceae; genus Rubroshorea; species Rubroshorea leprosula. The sequence goes on from BPVZ01000044.1 coordinate 2,207,155, forward strand.
GCAAAATTATTTTAAATGTGCCTATAGCCGCCTACACTTACCTTTTCAAGTCATAATATGCAATTTAGTAAGAATTCATCCCCCCTCCATTTTGGCATGACATCAAGATCCCTTCCAATGATGAGTGTCATGTTAGTTGGTCATGCATCATTTCTGCCAACTTTCTTGTGTATTTTATAAATTATTTTTGAGTAATTAACAATTTGACCCAGACAACAGAAGCTTCTTGCTCAATCAATTGGTGGCTCGACCTGGCCAAACATCACGTGCCCATTTCCATGCACCCTTGAACAACGTTGTCCAAAACACAAATGACAATGGGATAAACCGATTAAACTAATCCCTAAACTTTCAAGCTTTTTAGGACTAAACTTTCCTAATTAGTTCATCCCTATGAGGGGATAATTTAAAGCACAAAATGAGGGAGAAAAGAAACTCATTAAGAAGAGATTTAAACATGTTTGTTCTTGACCCTATAGCCTATTGTCCAATGATTCATGGCTTAATTTAAGGCTTAGTGACCTTAAATCTCTAGTTCAGACTCTCATTCTTGTCCAAAACAAATATTGCAAAGACTTGATGATCTCAGATCAAGACTATTGAGTTGTTGAGTATCAATTTGGCTACTCCCATGATTTGGAAGTAAACAACCAAATTTTCTTAATATTAGCTGATTCAGCACTCAGTGGTGCCAGAGTTCATTTCAGTGATTTATTGCCTTACAAAGTAAGAGCAATTAAAGAAATTTCACTATTGAAAATGAATCAAACAACCCATATATACAATCTAAAATCTTTCTCAATCACCAAATAGAAGCTAAAATTAGATATTAAACTGCATGATTTTATAAGAACTTTGAAATTTGAATATAACATATTGTTAAATATACTTGGATTACAGACACTAATCTCCCATCCCTCTCTTTACCTATTACATTAGGTAATCAAATCCCAACAAAAAAACCATGAATACCCATACGAGAGTTTTGGAAATCCCTTTGTAAAGCAGCAAACCCAGTTAGGAGCTCCGGCTCTTCGGCCGCACAGAGAGCTGAACAGGGATGGGCCGCCCCATCCCAGACCCACCACAGCTGCTGCACGCCATACGTCCCGACCCAGCACAGGTCCGACACCCAACATCTCCATCCGACCACCGCGAGCACAGACAGGCAACCCTTCCCGTCCCGTTACATGTGGCACACCTCGGAATCGGTCCGGCCATGGGCTTCTGGTCCATCACCGACTTGACCAGAACCGCCCCGGCCAACACGCTCAAGCTCGTTGCCAAAACGACCGGACCCATGTCACCACCGCTCCAAATTCCACCTAAACGGAGCAGAAAACCCAAAGATGTGGAGGAGAAACGGAAATGAGACAGATCTTTCTGGGGAGCAATAGGAATATTTTATTTTATTTTTTGGGGTTCCAATTGGGAACAACAATAAAAGTGGTGATGAAATTGCACACGTAGAAGAGTTATTTTAGTGGGTTTTGGAGTTTAGTGAGGATTGTATTTGTGTTGCTTGGAGGACATCGTTGCTTATTTTTGCTTCTCTTGTTTGGATTTTGATTGGGTTTTGGCTTCTTTTGCTGGATCCATCCAGATCCTTGTAGAGGGTGATTAGTTTTTGCCGTGGGTTACCATATAGTGATAACATATTAAAGGTAATTTAAAAGTATGGTATTTTAATCTTTATATATTTTTTTTGTACATTTAATCATGGTCGGATCGAACCGTTGCTCCTACGGAGAAAGATGTGAACCTTACAAGAGTGGGTAAAACCACTTAACCCACAGCGTCAGGTTCATTCTAATTTTTTTATATTCGTAGATAAATTAGCGAAAACTGTTATATGTATAACTTTATATAAAATTATAAATTTATAATTATAATATGATATTAAATAAATATAATATATTATTAAATAAATTAATACATATAATATCATAAATAAAATTTTAAGTAAAAAACTTAATTATATAATAATATATCGTATTTTAAACTTATAATATTATGAGATATTACGTAATATTATAACTATATTATTTTTTATAAATTATGTCATAAATTTGTCAATGAATTTAATTCTTAGTTTAAAATTTTTAAAGAGAAATGATTAATCATTTTTGATGAATTATGTCATAAATTTATTTGTTAACGAACTTATATCTCAATTTAAAAATTTTTAAAGATAAATGATTATTAATCAAATAGATGTATCCATTCAGTCATTATATAAAGGCAAGGCTTGACTGAATAGAATGGGAGCATCAGATTTTCTCTGATCATGTTTCCATGAAAGTGGTGAAATGGATAGAGTTTTAGAGGCACATCATAATAGATAGCATTTGTTATGTAGATCTTGCTTGGAACATTTTTTTATTTGGAAGAACTTCTTAATGTAAAATAATTTCTCATTTTGTAGCCTAGACAAATATCAAATGGATATATCCATTCAATCATTATATAGATGCAGGGATTAAATGAAATAGGATTATCAAATTTTCCTTGATCACGTTTCCATGAAGGGGGTGAAATGGATAAAAGAATTGTTCGGGGAACATCATAATAGGTACCATACGTCATGCACCTTACATGGAGCATTATTTTATTTGGAAGAGTTTTTATAACATGAAAGAGTTTTCTGTTTTATACCCTAAATTACGTTATATTATAAAATATAAATTATTAAATAATGAAACAATACATCAATAATTTATTAATCTAAATAAAAAAATTTAATTTTTCTTAAATAAAGTTTTAAATTTAAATTTTGTAAATAAAAAAATAAATACTAAGAAAATTTCTATTTATAAGTTTCGATTCAACTCAATTTTGAATTAATTTAAATATAATATAACTTCCAAGTAAGGGGTTTAGTAAAAAAAAAAAAAAAAAAAGATTACAACACTCAATATTAGAAAACTCATCCCCTTACTCAATTGTTTATGTTATATCGTTTGAGTTGTCCAACGCTTTTTTAAATATATGAATACTCTAGGATAAATTGCATATAACATAATAACATTTTTTTTACTAATTTCTCAATATTTAATAATCATATTAAATACTAATTAGTTTAAAATTGAATTGCGTCAAACTTTATAAAAGAGAAACTTACCAATGCTCGTTTTTAAATTTATAAGATTCAAACTCGAAATCTTATTTAAGAAAAATCGAACTTATTTCACTCGGATCAATAGATCGTTGGTTTATAGCATAATAACATATTGTTTTCTTAATTTTGGTTGCTCAAAATAGAAAAAAAAAAAGAAAAAGAAAAAGAAAAAGAAAACTTGTATGTGGGGTTTTTTTTGGATACATCAAAAGGTTAGTTATCTATTATTGCAAATATTAGAATTTTCTCAAATAATTTGATTAGAGGTGAGTACACCAAGATTTAAGGTCATTTCTTCAATTTACTTTTTTTTTTATTGAAACATTAAAGAGTTAGTTTGTTATTACAAATATTAAAATTTTAGACATTAATTTTTAATTAATATTTTTTTGCGGCTTTTCAAATTACTATTTTTAAATTAACATGTACTTATTTTAGCAAAACTCTTGAGAGCAGTAATTTCATTAATAGATTTTTTTTGTATTTAATTTAATCTAATAGATTTATATATACACAAAATTATTTGATATTTGCATTAGGAGCGCCTTTTTTAAGATTATACGTGGAACATTATAAATCACCTCTAACGCAGAAGTAAAACTCAAAAAAAAAATAATAATAAAGAAAGGGACCAAAAAAAGAGCATTACAATCATAGTTAAAGCATGTTTGGTAGAATTTGTAAAAATTTTTATTTTTTTTACTATTTATGAGTGATAAATTTAAATTTTTATTAAAAAAAAATTAAAAATTACTTTTAAAAATAAAAAATTAAATAAAAAAATAAGTAAAGAAGAAGTTAATAAAAAAGTATAAATTTAAAATTTTTAAAATTTTATTATTTAAGATTTTTTTAAAATTAAAAAAAATTAAAAAATATAAATTTTTATAAAAAAATTTAAATTTATAAAATATAAATAATATTAAAAAACTAAACACCAAACATGCTGTGTACAGAACCTAATCCAGTGAATTAAGTGACTTTAATCATTTTTGTAAGGTTTATACTCTCTTTCCAAAAATAACGGTTCGGGTTAATTCAATGATTAAAATGTCTAAAAAAAAATTAAAAA
>BPVZ01000044.1:2211444-2229426 GCA_020521535.1 Rubroshorea leprosula
GAGAAGAAAATGCCACTACTCCTGTTTCGTCCCTATTGTGGGGGCCTTACCACCCCTAGTCACGATATGATGAATTTGTATGGTATATATTTCCCTGTTATCGACCCATGTAACAAGTTGTATTATATAAATTTTAAATTTTTAAAAGGTAAACTCATTGCATATTTGTGTTGAAAAGTAATACATTTAAATTTTAAATTATTGACAGGTGAACTAATTACATATTGTGTGTTGAAAAGTAGTGGAAAAAACAACTAAAATTAGCATTTCTGCCTTTTAGAATCGAGACATTGTCACATGCCCCAGAGGTTGCAGGGCATTACCAGACATTGCTATATATATCAGAAGTAAACAATGCCAGACGAATTTTAATACATTTTCCGTTGATTGTCAGAAAAAGAACCAATTTTGCTGTTAAGCGTGTTGTCAATTTATTAAGAGTGTGAAACAGAAGAATGTCAAGGTTTACAAGTTACAACTCGCCTGGATGCGAAAAGTCAAATAGCAAAGATGGGAAGGAGGGATGAAGGGTGTTCAAGCTTAGATGGGACACAAATGAGAAAGGACAAATATACTTTTAGGACATGCAAAAAATGTAGCAATGACTAAGGCTGCGGCATCTTTTCTCCTTCCATTCACATTACTTTCAGTTTCCTTGTCCATTTTGGATGTTCCAATTTCCTACAAAATTTTCTTCAAATGTCACCGACGATTTTCCATTGTCTTTCCTGCTTCATCTCTATGAGGACATGTGAGCCGTTGAATCAAATATTGGAGTGTGGATGGAAAATGTAGGAACTCAAAAAACTTGTCTGATATTGACGTTGATCCTTGAAGTTCTGATATATTCTAAGAAACAAAGATCATCTCCGTGCGAAAACTGCTCTTCAAGAGGGGTGATTTCAGCATGTTCTTTGTCTGTGAAGATACGAGGCACACCTGTAAAAATGAATAAACAATTTAGAGAGGTTTATCATAAGTAGAAAGATGCCTGTAGAGAGAACAACCTAATGACATCAATACCAACTTAATTAGTTGTCCAGTAACCGGATGCTCTTATTTTACTTGCCCAAGATAATTTTATCAAGGCACTTTTTCTGGAATAAGTTCCTGAAGGTCAAAAGGTTCTATATGCACGTACTATTAAAATGTGAAAAGTAATTGCACACTCAACAATTTCATTTACAGGTATAAACCTTAACAATTACTTTCTGGTTAAATTTAACACACAAAAATAAATCTGTTAATGGGGCATTTGGCTTTAGCCTATGCCAGTATACTCTATTTGGGATGAAAGACATGTAGAATGTCACTCAATGCAGCAGCCAGGACAGCTGTAACCAGTTTGTTTCTTATCTTTGCTCAAAATGAATGAACTTTTCCAGTGATTATAGAATAACTATGTCATGGCTAGACCAGCTTTACCATCTCATTCAATTCAAAAAAGGTAAAAATTCAGAATCACATTTGACATAATCCATATAAAGAAACTCTGGCAGAAAATAAAGACTAACCATGAAAGCATTCCCTAGCTTCTCCAGCCATAAGCACAATATCACCACTTCGGAGGAACATTGCTAATGGCTGGTCCTGCCTTGTCCTTCCTCCAAGAAGGAAAATAGCCTTGCAGCCCAAACTGAGGAGAAAACACTAAAAGTGAGTAGCCAGCAGTATTCCCAATCAAAACACCAAGAGAGAGAGGAACAGGACTTCCACATCAGCTACGCTGTTCCCACACCTCTCTCTTTCATCTGATAGAAGGTAAATAACAAGGGAGAAATACCTCATGCTTACTATAGGTTTACTCCAATCTGCTTCCATGTCATCAAGGTGCCCACCAAGTGTATCACCTAAAGAAGAAACACAAGAAAATGATGTGAAAGGACTTCCAGAAAGCTATGGTTGAAAAGACGTGACTCAAATTATTTCATTCCATGCACAAAAATTTGGCCAAAATAAAATTTTAGAATCATACATGATCGACAGGTGTTATTGGCAAAAGGAAAAAAAAAAATACAAACAAAACAACTTAAAACTTAAACCAGTTACTTTCACTATCACCCATGTTCACTTTGTAACATTATACCACAGAACAAACAACGGATGATATTTTCAGGAAGCAAATTATTATGTCTCACAAGTACCTAAACCAAAATAATTCACAATAGCAGCTTCTGGCTGGAACTCTTCTCCCATAGGCATTGCAGGGGCCGCCATTCTTTTAGCTAGTCGACAGAGTGCATCAGGTATCTTGTTATGAGGGAGAGACACGTCATAGTTCCTCTACAGCATGAACATATGTTGATTTAGAGGTTCATTTCAAAATCAGTAAGACTTTTCATTTATTAAAAAAGAAGTAATAGTTAAACGCTTATGAGGAGATATTTTGAGGTTGTTTAGGTTGTTAGAATGGTCACAATGATATATTTCTTGCCCTATTAATATTCTCTGGAGTGATTGGTTGGAGTGGAATTAATGAACTTCTGAACAAACTGAAACCATGGGTTGTGTTTAGTTGAAGGATTCTAAATGAAGGCTTTCAATGAAAAATATATGAACAAAGGAATTTCAAATTCTCTTTCTAAATGACATTTCATGTAAAACTGTTTTGGTAGTATAACAAAAATGTGTCATCGTAAAATACCACTGAAAGGGTATTTTTTGAAATGCCTTCTTCTAATCCTCATTTTCCTCTAACCGAACTATAATCTCTCTCCCTCCTTGACCAAAAAATAAAAAATAAAAAATTTCTTACAAAATCCCAGCTTAAAATCCTTCATCCAAACAAGTGTTTGATCAACAACCATCATTCTAATAACACTAGAACAGTAACAAAAAATGCTACTCTTTTTCCCTATTTTTTTGATACATCTGAAGATGGGCTATATAATAGGAAAAGAGTGAAGATTAAATTAGCAATTACCTTGGACCAGTCAAATTGCAAGCCAAGGGTACTCCACCTTAGCTTCCGCAGCAAAACAGAGGCAGGAATTGATTTGCTTGCCTTTCCTATTGATTTTGCATCCTCTTCCTCGTAAAACTTCCATTTATGAGCGTCACCATTGCTGACAGAAGAAGTAGATTCAGCCCCCAAAAATCCAGGTGAGGTTTCCTCCTCAATGAGTACTTTACCTTCCTTGGCAGCCATAAACAGGTCATGCACTGGCCCATAAAAAGCATTATGATTTGTTCTGTTGGGAGGCTGTGGAAAGCTTGTCAAACTCTCCCTTATCCATTGACATTGTTCCTCAACACTCAAAGCTCCAGGAATGAAATAAAACCCTACATTGCAAAAGCAAAACCCAACAATCCCAGCATTGTAAATACCAAAATGGATGAAAAAAGGCTTCATCATAAATTTCTATCTCATTCAAAACAATATTTAATTTAACTGCATCTTAATTTAGTGCAAAAAGAAGAAACAGGTACCAGGACGATTTTCCAAGCTGAAAACAGGACGATCAAACCCACACTGAAGAGCTGAAACTCCTACTGGAAGCTCACCACCCTGATTGTAATTATCTAAAATGGATTTAAAATCCAAAACCTCTGATAAATCAACTGGTTTGGGTTGCTTCTTCCTGCAACAAGCAGAGAAAAGTTAAATTAATTGTTTCTGCATCGAACTGCAACAGATCGGATTAGAACTGAAAAAATCATTTACTTTTTGGAGGATTTGAAACTGTCGTCGTAGTAGAGCTTGTACTTCTTCTCTGCTTTCCGGAATGCCGTCCGCTCCACATCCTCTCCTGCTTTATCCGATACATACATATTCGCCGGAAGAGTCAGAGGTCTAACTCAGAATTAACGGCGAGAAAGGATGCAGATTAATTTCTGATTCGAAGTCTAGGGTTTGTCAGGGTTTTGGTTAGGGTTTCAGAAGATGTCGCCGGAAAAATTCAATTTGAGGGTGGGACAGTGGCGAATCAACGGAATGGCAAAAATCAGGTGGTCCAGGAACCACCGTAAGCGATCTTGTTCACGGAATGTTCAACGTTTACTTCTTTTTTTTTTTTTTTATAATTACCCTCTTATTATCCAATAATTACTTTAAATCTAAGTTAATTTAAATAAATACCCAAAGAAGCGCTCCCACGTTTATTTTTCTGTTAATAAAAGTTAAATTCAAAATTTTACTTAAAAAAACCGGAGCCCTCCCGATTAGACCAACAGAGATTCCTTGTTTAATTTCCACAAGATTATCGTTAATGATTAACGAAATCATGATTGTGTAAAGAATGATTTGTAAACTCCCGCTTTTCTTATTTCCAGTCTCGAGCTGAAAGAAAAAGGTTTAAATACCATTTTGGTCCCTCAACTTTTCATTTTAATACCAAAATTATCCTTTAACTTTAAGAAGTACCAAAATTATCCCTCAATTTTCATTTTCGACACCAAAAAAGTCCTTCCATTAGTTAAATGGACAAGTGGCACATTAACTTACCAGCAAATCAATCTTTTTTTTCTTAACTAATGACATGGAAAAAAACAAAGTATAGTTAACCATCTTTTGTATGAGTTGACATTTTTATTTAATTTAAAAATAATGATATATATTTTTTTTCATTCACATCATTTTTTCTTCCTCTTTCACTTTCTCTCTCCTTTATCTTTCCTTTTCCCTTACCTCTACAAACCAAGATCCACTTCATCTTCTTCCCCATTTCCTCCTCCATGCTCATCCTTTTTATTTCTTCTTCTTATTCTTTCTCCCTTTCTCTCTGCCCTGCTTCTTCCTCTCTCAAACTCAGATTTGGGTTTTATCACATAAATTAACGATATAAAGAAGTTGGTGATAATAAAAAAAAGTAATGCAAATCAGTTTTGCCTAAAGGAAAAAAAAAAAAAGAAACTTCATCTTCTTCCTCTTTCCTCCTTTGACAGTTTTGCCTACTCATTCTTTATCAACCTTCCTCCTTCCTTTTCTTGCTCATCCTTCTTCTTTCTTCTTCTTATTCTTTTTCTCTCTCTTCTCCTTTATTCTTCCTCTCTAAATCAAACCTAGATTTGGGTTTTTCTCAAACCCAAATCTGGGTTTTTCCCCAACTAAGATCTTGGTTTGTTTTAATCTTATCATATACTAAAAAGTTCATCCCATAAATCAACAGAACCGAAATACATACATAAATTGGCCATTAATAGTAATGTTATATAACATCAAAGCTTCTTCCATACTAATATACACACAAAAAAACAAAAAAATCAATGTAAATATACACATTAATTCTTGTTGAGACCTTATCCTAGAAAGAGTCAATCAGTAGATTAAAAACCTTAAGGAATTTCAATTTCGGGGCTGGTAATTAGTTAATCGAACAAGTTTGTTTTCAGTGAGCCATTGAGAATAATATCTCCAGATCAGGTGGCTAGAAATATCTATCTTTTGATGGCTCCCTCTTCTTTCTAAACAAAAACAGCTTCTTCTTCAGAGGTAGAGGACATGCTGATGCAATCAATATCTGGCTCGGTATCTGGCAATCTCCTCTCGATAGAGTTGACTAGCCATCCTACTTTTCTGCCATCATCCGCAGCACCTCGTCGTATGTCACCTCTTCCCTCATGTCTTGGTGATTTTTACGGATTTTGCTAGGTGATTGAGGGGGTATTTTAGGGCGAAAGGGTGGGTTTGAGACAAACCTAGATCTAGGTTTGAGAAAAACCCAGATCTAGGTTTGAGAAAAACCCAGATCTGGGTTTATTTTGGAGAGGAAGAAAAAGGGATAAAAGAGAGAAAACGAATAAGAAGAAGAAAGAAGAAGGATAAGCAAGAAAAGGAAGGAGGAAGGTAGATGGAGAATGAGGAGGCAAACTGTCGAAGGAGGAAAGGAGAAAGAAGATGAAGTGTTTTTTTTTTTTAAGGTTTGAAAAATTATAAAACAATAATAAAAAATGTTAAATTTTCTTACTTGGAATCTACACGTCATTAAAATTAAAAAAATCCAGTGATTTTGTGGCATTTAATGTGCTTCTTGTCCATTTAACTAACGGAAGGATTATTTTGATACCAAAAATGAAAGTTTGAGATTATTTTGGTACTTTTTAAAGTTGAGGGACAATTTTAGTATCAAAGTGAAAAGTTGAGGGATCAAAATGGTATTTAAACCAAAGAAAAATGCTAATGGCAGTTAAATACAATTTTTTAATTTTTTTTTTTACATTTTTCTCCCTTCAGATTCCTAAATCCAATCTCAAAAGAGTTTTGATTAGAGATAAAAATTAATTACAGTAATTTTTTAAGTGATACTGGTAAATCATGTATTTATACAAAATATATATATATATAACAATTATTAACTTTAAACTTTTTTAGTTAAAAATTTACTTCACAAATAATAAATTTAGAGTTTCAGCTTTTAATATTTTAGAAATTAAAAAAAAAAAACCTTTGAAAAATTTATGATAATTTTTAAAAATTGCGTTGATCAAATCTTAACTTTCGTAATTCTCTCAAAAAGAATAAAGTTTGATTAATTTTTAACTTTTGGAATAAAGATTTTTTTTTCTGGTAATATATATGAGATTTTTTCACTTGTTTTATTCAATTTACTTTAAAACGTTTTATCCCAATGTTTATAATAATGAAAATTGTGAGATTGTCAAATTTTTATTTTATAGTATGAATTCATGGTGTAAAGAGATTCAATAAATAAAAATGTAATAGAAAAGATAACAAAAACTACTTAGTGATATTAACTTATATCTTATGTGAGCATCCACTTCTCAATTAAATTATGTTATTTTTGTTTATTATTCTAGTTTTCATAATAAAAAGCCACTTATTTGAAATTTAAATTGTAAAGCAAAATCTTTATTAACAAAACCTCTAATTTTTTTTAAAAAAAATGCCTCTAAAGTACTACATCGTTATATTCAATTTTCATTAAAAATTACTAAAATAACTTATTTTTAAAGGATGAATAAAATTATTTTGATATTTTTTATAATACTTTAATCAAATAATATACTTTTAAAATATCTTTTCCTACTTTTTTAAATATTTGACTAATAAAAACTAATCTCTAAATTATATACCGAATAAAAAATTAATATTTCAATGGCACTTTTATGAAAAATAATAATATTATAAATATAATATTATATAAAATTGTAATAAATAAAATATAATATATATTAGACGAGTATATAACATCATAAATAAAATTTTAAATAAAAAATTAATTATATAATAATATATTATAATATAAATTTATAATATCATTATATAATTATGAATTTTTTTTAAAAAAAATTTCTTCATATGGAATTGATATTACGATTAAAAAAAAATGATATTGCCACCCATGAAGGAAAAGAAAGGGCGCGCTTATCACCGTTCAGATGGGACTGACAAAAAATCTCTTCATTTCAATTGACGGCACCAAATAAACGGAAAATATAAATACTTAGAATCCCAGAAAGCTCACGGAACAGAAACGAATCGGAAAAGGTTAGGGAATGGCGTGCAGAACGGTATTCCCGTCGGCGTTCGTGACGGAGGCGTGGAGACCTCTTCATCGAAATGGGATTCTCAGTTCTCTTTCATTCAAGAGCCATGGATTCTCTTCCCCTAAAAAGTTGAACTGTGGATGTTATGGGAAAGTTAGGGCTCGGGATGTTCACGTTTCCAAGAGAACTAGGCTTAATTGCTCCCACAATGAAACTCCGGCGTCCTCCCCAGAGGATGACAACGATCAAGGTCCGCCTCAAGAGGCCGTACTCAAAGCAATTTCAGGTCTTTCTCTTGCTTCTATCTTTGAATTGGTTTTTGTTTCAATTCTTCTTTTCCTGAATTCAGTTACCATTATCTGTTCTTGACGAGAATCGAAAAGAATTCAACTTCCAGAGATTATCTGCTTTTTTTTTTTTTTTTAATAATGCTTTTTAGAGTATTAAGACATAAAAAATTCAGAATTTAGTTATGGAGAGGGGGCCTGATAATTTGGTAAGTAACTAATAACTCAGGACGATACAGAATCCAAGATGATAGCTTTTGTGGATAGAAATGGAGGTCTTTTAAAATTATATATTCTGTAGGATTCTATGTGAGGAAATGCAAAGAAAAAGAGTAATTCATCAGTTTACTTGGCAATGTTCAAGTTTATAGATTTGCACACCAAGTAACTTATAGCTCGAATTATGAGCAATTATATACAGAAATCTTTTGTTATGTTGTAATCTAGACTGTAAGGGGTAGCTATAAGTTGGTAATGGAACAAGCTGAAGAATCAGTCCAGGAGCTTTTGCAGCTCGATTTATGAGCAATTATATACAAAAATATCCAGTTCTGTTGTAATCTACAGCATTGAAGCAAGCAACTATAGGTGGACAATGGACCAAACTGAAGAATCAATACTGGAGCTTTACTTTTTGGTACTTATCAGACCATGATAAACATTTTTTCTTTAGTCATGAGGAATAAGATCATTGATTATTTAGAAGTGAAAAAAGGTTGGTCTTTTGGACCTTGGATGCTTCAATGGAATGTATTATTACTTCTTCTTCTTTTTTTTCTGAATGAAGGATGAATGGAACTTGATGATTGCTTTATTCATTGGAAAATTTTTTTTACCTTCGTTGATTCTACATTTTGTAGAAATTTTGATGGATTTCTTGATTTTAACTTGTTGATATTGAATCTAGAGGTGTCAAAGACGGAAGGCAGGGTTGGACAAACCACAAATGTGGTTATTGGAGGTACTGTGACAGATGATTCTACTAATGAATGGCTTGCTCTGGATCAGAAGGTATTTCATCCTTTCCCACCCCAGTTCCCTATACTCCACTCCCTTCTTATGCCTGGCTACATTTGTTTTTAGCAAACATTTCATATTGTCCTTTGTTGCTTCTAAATGAGACCAAACTGAGTTTATCAGCCCAATTTATTTTTACAATAGTGGATACAGTGATACAACCAAACCAAGAATCAATGCTGCTTATCATACTTAAGGCTCCAAAGTTTTGTTCAGAATAGATTTTGATGGAATTTCTTCAATAATTTTAATAAACAAATTGTGATATGGCTATTATTGTATTGGTGCAATATGAACGTTTACTTGTCATTTTGTTTGATTTCTCAACAGATGTTGTCTGACCATACGATTATGTTTTGACTTGCCAGGTCAACTCCTACCCAACAGTTAGAGGATTTACAGCAATTGGAACTGGTGGTGATGATTTTGTTCAAGCTATGGTTGTTGCCGTTGAGTCTGTGATTCAACAGCCAATACCTGAGGTACATAAAGTTCCATTATTGGTCCCGAAATTAATTTATTGATCAATATCTTTTCATGGTGATGCATCACTATTCAAATTTTGAGGTCACAGTCACATTAGCATTCCAGTTCACGGTTTGATTATCTGTTGTCACTATTTTTTTTCTTTGGGATTTGAATCAACTAGGATTCTGCTTTTAAATTGATCAATCATGCAAGTAATAAGCATAATAAAAGAATTAGATTAAGATTCTCAAAGGAATTGATTGTACACCATTAATTTTTATTGTAATGAAAATCAATGTTGAAAAGCAAAATGGTCCTCTACCTTCTTCTTCCATTCCCCTTCCTCATTAATAACTAACTTGTATCATGAAGTTGTATAAATCCACCCACAAATCTAGAACAGAAACAAATTTGTGATGAATTTTCCTTCTAACAGGGTCGTGTTAGGCAGAAAGTTTCTTCAAGGGGCAAATATGTATCAGTCAACATAGGTCCTGTTCAAGTTGTTTCCAGTGAACAGGTCTCTCTCTCTATCTCTCTCACACACACACAGAGTGGAGTATCACATTTCCATATTTTAACTGTCCGAGCTTTAGACATACAAAAAATGCTTGCAAGAAAGGAGGGTGGGAATTGCTCTCAAGAAACTTGGTTTTTTCTTTCCAGGTTCAAGCTGTATACAATGCTATGAGGAGAGATGATCGAATGAAATACTTTTTGTAGTGCGATTCTCATTCATGTTTTGTATAGAATGTTGTCCATGGCGGCACAATTGCTGTTTAGTGCTTCTGCAACCCTCTTTCTCGTCCTTAACCAGTCTTGTTTATGTTCTTTGATTAACCCAAGGCTCTATTGTAGGCAAAGAAGAAAACATTGCTTCAAGTTTCTATCTTCTCAATTTGAGATGTGCTATTTCTTAATCTGATCATTCTGAAACTAGCTAGGAAACAACGTTTTCCCATCAAATTTCCCTTCTCTACATGACACGATAAAAATTTTGGTAGGTTTCATTTGTTGCTTTGACATATGATCTTGTTATGGAGGTAGTTTAGTAGTTGGCAATTTTGCGAAGATGCTGTTTAAACTTTAAACAATATTACAAGTGTAAAATTTATATGAAATGGTCCCTCTTCCTCTCCGCACGTAATGTGATTAATATTGAGAAATCCTTCTAAATCATAAAAACCCCAATATTTCTGTGGTCTCAACCAGGTTTTCAGAGCTTTGGCCTGACTGGTTTTACAGGTATTTGTAAATCACAACATCGACCAATTGTGTTTTGATTATGTCATGAATCATAATTAGAGTCATTAATATAAAACGCCCATATGCATTAATTAGATTCGGAACCAATAATTGAATGGTGCTTTCCGAAACAAATAACGTTCGTCCTATGTCGTTGGCTTTATTTAATTTGTCTAGTGGTTCAGCTCTCAAGTTCAATGATGTAATTGAAGCACCTTAAATATTTCCTTTAAAGCAGCATCTTGACATTGATAGCATCATCTATAGACGTTTCTCCCTTGTCCCAGGTTACCCTTTCTTTAAGAGTAATGATGGAGGAGACGAAAACGGGGGATGAAATGGGGGACGACAGGTGCAATTATTAATTTGACCCTTTTACATCACCTACCGTCTCTCATTTCGTCCCCCGTTTTCGTCCCCTCTATCATTACTCTTTCTTTAAATATTGATTTCAGTCCAAATTCTAACTTAAAAAAATGGTCTTCTTTTGACATACTGACGTGAGCTAACCCCTTACTAATCTCTTCAATGTCTCTGGCTTTGTTCATCTTCTTTGCTCTCTCTTTCTTGTAGTCTGTTCTTCTTGCAGGCTTGCAGTTCACATATTGAGGAGAAATCATGGCAAGGAACATACAAGAGAAGCCAACTGCACATGAAGAATCAAAGGTTTTTTTGCTTGATTTTTTCTTTTCTTTTTTCTTTTTTGTATATATTTAAGATATCCTGATATTGGGGTTTCTTGGTTCATGATGGAGATAAAAGAGGGTGAATTAGACCAATCTTCTTTAGCTTCAATGCCCACATCCCCAACTGAAAATGTCAGACCAAGCAGCATGGTTGTTAAGGTAAGTCCTTTTGCCCTTTTCCTTCTGATGATGCGCAAATTAGCTCGAGTCAAATACTTATTCTCCTATAGCTGGGACTCTTTAGATCAGAGTATTTCCCTGCAACCCGAGCTCTCCCAGCATATATATAATCTTTGAGCTAATTAATTTTTGTGTCAACAATCGTATTTCCTTCTTGTGCTTCTTAGAATGATGATTAGTGAAGTTTTCCTCGGAAAAAAGAGAAGGCGCACACAGTGATCCCTGCTCATTTGTTGGCTGAAGCAATATCAACCCTCCATGGTCTTGACCTGAGATGGTCTGGTCCCATAGCCCAAACGGAGATGCAATACGTAGAGCAGTACATCTTCACCAAATATCCACAGTACTTCAATGGCCTTGTTGAAGAACATGAACAGTAAATCAACCTTGATAGTCTCTGCATCAATGAAGAAGCCTCCATTGCGGAGAAGAAAGGTAGGTCTACGGGGAGCGGTTCCATCTCCTCTGGTGGTGGACCGCTTGATAATCTGGATAGAATCCAGTCGGAGCCATCAAGACTATTGGACATTCTCACCAAGAAGACTTCCTTTCCGGGAACTTCATTTCCATCCCGGAAATTCAAGCCAGGAACAGAGCTCTGAAGAACTGCGGGTTAAGCAATGATGAGTACTTGGTCATTTTCGTTTCCAGTTACAAGGAAGCCATGAAGATGATTGGAGAGAGCCATCCTTTCTTCAGGGGAAATTACTACATGACCATCATCAGAGAAGAATCTGATTGCATAAGGGAATTGGCAGCTCAGAAAGAATCAAGGGTTATTCCGGCGCCGGAGACTTGGTTGGATCTGAGGATTAAGGGCTCCCAACTGAGCCAATACTTCCGAAGGAAATGTAAGCACACCCCGAAAGGACTTTTTCGTATTCAATCAATATGAACGGGATAAGATATTCTGCTCATTGGATATCCGAAGCACACCGGAACTCATGGCACGTCCTCCTCGACGCCACCGGATTGGATTTTGGCCAGGAGAGGGTGGCGCTTGCCCTCCACCGCCCTGATTTTGTGTTTTGCATGCTGGATGGAATTAGGGATGGCAATTTCTCCGGATCCCTGCGGGGCTCCGCGGGGATCCCACCACGGGGACAGGGTAGAGAGGAATATTTCTTTTTGCAGAGTAGGGATGGAGAGTATTTTCCTCCCGTGAAATTTCACAGGGAATTTTCCCTGCTCCGTGGGGCCCCGCGGGATCCCCATCATCGCAAAATTTAAAATAAATATAAATTAATTTTATTTTAAATTTAATTCATCTTTCATACTCAAACCCAAATCCAAACCCAAATACAAACACAAACTCAATTCAATCAAAATTAAACTTAACTCAATTTTACCTAACCCAACCTAATCCAACCTAACTCAATCCATAAAAATTAACCCAATTCATTCCCTTACTTACATTTAACCTTAACCTTAATTCATTTCTCAATTTTTATTTTCACTTTCCCCTTGTTGGTTTAATTTTTGCTTATGTTTTAGTTTAGCTTAAATTAATCTTTGTTTATATTTGGAACAAATTTGTTAATTGTTGGTTTTATTATTTATATTGAATTGATTTTTATTTATATTTGGACAATTTATATTTGATTTTATATTTAAAAATTTTAGTTAATTGTATTTGAATTTTTAAAATTTTATTTATTATAATTGAATATTAATTAATTATATGTAAAAGATAAAAAAATTATAATTTAATATTAATTGGTGGGGAATGGGAATCCCCGCGGGGAACGGAGACAAGGGGCAAAATCTGCCCTCTGCCAAAAATCCCCTCGGGGATCCCCGTCCCCGCTATTCGCAGGAACGAGAACGAAGAGGGACTCCCTAATCCTGCGGGACCTGTTGACATCCCTAGACGTAACACATGCTCAGCCATCTAAGGAGGTTACTTGTCTCATGGTAAGAAGATCATTTGATACTACGTCGTATTTGTCTTGATAGGCAATAATGATTTGCATTTTCACCCTCAACTTCTAGTGAGAAATCAATGAAGTTCTCCTTTTTTTTTTTCTTTTGCTTTTGGCCAAATGCATCCTTGCTGTTTTTATTATAAGATAAGATTAATCGATCTTATCGTAATCAAATCATAAATAAAGTAATTTAAATATAATAAGAGTACTTTTTTTAAAAAAAAAATTATCTATGGTAGTAGTTGTTTGAGCATGATTATTTGGTATTCCTAAACCAATTGAAAGAATATAACAAAACTTTGTTTTGAGAGCATCAATATTATCTTAAATCATTAATAGAGCATCATTATAATGGCATTGTTAGGAGTGTTTTGTATAACAATTTTTATAATTATTAAAAATAAATTTATTCATCAATTATAGAAAAATGTGGGAATTATGAGCCAAATCATATGAAATGGTGCACCCGAATAACTACAAAAACTAACCTTCAAAGTGTAAAATATTTTGGTTATGCATATGATAATGGATCATTCTAATAGCCGAACTCAATTTTTGATTTGACAATGAAGCTGCAACTTAGAATAATTTATTAGAACTAAAAGATGAAAAATTAACTATTGAGATATTCCACTGCTAAAAGTATTCTAAAACAGCACAACACTCACCAACCACCTCTCCTATTTTGAACTTTCATCATCGGAGAAGTTATAAAATAATGACAAAACTCACACAGACCACAAACCACACTTGAAAGGATCGATGAACTCCCATAGAAGCTAGTTTTTGGGGGAGACAAGAACCCCTGCGAGGAAACCTAAAAAGAATAAAACAAAACCATAGAAAAAGAAGAGAGATGGATAATCAAAAAGTGAAGAAAAGGAAGAAAAAAATGATGATAAAGGAAGGAAGGGAGCAACCGTGAGGGCTCCGCTCCCCTCTACATCTTTTTGTTTATTCTCCTCTATAATTCCTAAAATTACTACAAGACTACTTGGCATAAATAGTTGAAACTATGTGTTCATCTTATTTATTATTGGATTGAACTAAAATGTGAACTAGAGGATCCTAAAACATGGATCTTCAAAGTAAACGATTATGTTTTGATTTGGAGCCCTATGGCATTAGATCTGGAGTTTCAAATTTCTCGTATTTGATTTTAGTCTCAGAATCAACATCAAAGAAGATGGAGAAGGTGCAAAACAAGATTTGAGGTATGTTTGGAAACAGGAATAGATGAATGCAGTATGAATGGCAACAAATTTAAGTGTTTTCACGTCTAATTCTAAATTATCAAATATTAATTTTTTAATGAGTACCCACTGAAGGGTTAGGAAATGTACACCAATTAGTATGCTTATTAATTACAACAATTAGTAACAATAAAATACGATTAATTTCAACTGCTATATATCAGATACCTTCTTAATTGGAACACTAAAAATATACATGAACTATTGTTTTATCTTTCGGCCACCAAAATTTCATTGATATTACCATATCTTAGAAGCAATTTCTGAAGTTATTTGATGATAGCCAACTATATTTTACGTAAAAATTTATACCCAAAAAAATTTCCTCGGCCAAGCTAATTAAGGCATTTTCATTGTAAGAGTGTTCCCAAAAATTGCTTTAGAGTACGATAATCAAACAAGAGCTTAAAACAAAGATCATTTAAGAGAAATATTAGTGGCCTTAATTTTTTTTTTTTTTGCCAATAACTATATCCATGCCCTTTGAATTCATGAGGTGTAGTACCACTTTATACCAACCTTCACGGGCATAATATGAGGTGAATCATGGAAGTGGCTATACTTTGACTTTCCAGCAGAATTATGTAATACTCCTTTTCTTTTAAAAAGACGATACCATTTGTTTACTTTTATCAAAAATCGCATAACTTTTAACCCCCAAAAAAAAAAAAAAAAAAGAAGCATCTTACATTGCAACGCAGAATTTCTAACCTTCCCTACCATATGAGTCCCATGGGTAAATATATTCCCCACCTTTAGATAAAATATTAAATATTATCTTAATTTTTTTTATTTAGATTTGAAATAATCTTTAGTTTTTCCGAAATCACTAACTTTAATTTTAGCGTTCATTATTTTCTTAAATCTCTAATCAAATCTTAATTGAAATTTTATGAAACCCATCGAAATCTCATAAGATTTCAAGACCTTTTTTTGTATATCTTTATAGCTTTTAGAAATGCAAAAATGTGTTAATTAAAAGCTAAAAATAAAATAAAGATTTGGAGTTGCAGTTGATAAAAAGGAAAAAATTTGGGATTTGGTAAGTTTTTTCCCATTTTAAGGATTCTCATGAGTTTTTTAAAATTCAAATTATTAGAATTTATGTTAAAAATTTAATGAAAGTGATTAAAAGTAACCAATAATCTAAATAGTTTAGTGGTAATTTTTTTTCGTTGAAAATAAAATATACAAATTTAAGTCGCATGACATATAAGTGGAATAAGATAAAAGATGAAAGAGATTGTTTTCCGTTGTGTCACAACCATAAAAAAAAAAAAATGATTAAAAGCAATATTATATTAGACTTACCATATAGAAAATGTTTAGATAATTTTTCATCAAAATAAAAAATAAGACAATATTTAATATTTATAGTAAAAATTGTGACTAGATGTCGTATTTAGTCCTCCCATATTACGTTGCACAAATAAAGTTGAAAAAGAATTTTCAAAATAAATATTAGTAATGTGCATCTATCTGTGAAAAGAAATTCGTAACTTCAATTTTCAAACCAAGAGTCCCATGGAAGACTATCTGGGGTGGTGGGTACAGACTTATTCTCGTTCTTCTGGAAAAAGAGAGAAAATATGCCGGCCACCAAGACCAATGGTCTTAGAAACTCATAGCGGTTTCCCACCGGAATTTTATCGGAACAAAACAAAAGCCAACCCACTCTCGCCACGTACCCCAATTCACCAAGTAAAATGTCAAAGATTAATATCTTAAAAGCACCTAATTAAGAAGGAAAAAAATGTTTAGCTGTATTGAAAAAACTCACCTCACAAATGCACTACAATAGACATTAATGGAACTCATTAAAAATCGGAGTCTCCTCACATAAAAACTAATAATATCTAATTATTGTGTAATTCAAATGATATTAAATTATAAAATAAAAAATTTTAGTTTATATTTTAAAAATATAAATTAAATTTTTTTTTAAATATTTAATTTATTAATTATTTAATTAAATTAATTTACATATCAATTGACATAAATTTTAAAATTAATGTTTATTTTTATATTTTTTTATATAAATTTATTAAAAAAATACTTTTACTTGTATTTTATATTTTAAAATAAACTTTTTAAATAATATATTATTAAAATAATAATAAAATAAAATTTTATTATTTTTATATAATTTTTATATACCATCAAATAAATATATATTGAATATTACAAATTTAAAATGACTAAATCGAATCACTCATTTAAATTTAAATAACATGTAAATCCATAAAAAAAAAAAAAAAAAAAAAGGGGCACGACAAAAATTATTCCAATATCATTTTTCTATTCTATTAATGAACTCACTCGCACATTTTAGCAAAACCCAACACCGTCTGCTTGGCTCACGTTAGCTGCCGGAGGTATCTCGAAATGCCATAATATGCCGGAACTGTTCGCCTTGTACTTTTTACATAGAAACTCCTCCGCGTAAAGCTTCTCAACCCTCCTATCCACATCGTGCAAAAACACATGTGTTACACCCGGTCCCTTTCTGTTCCTCGCCATCACCGCGGCAGAGAAAATTGCTCCCATCCTCCCCGGCGCCTCCGCGAAATATCCCCTCGGCGCGTCGATCATTATCAAGTCCCATTCGGTGTCATAAACCTTATCGGGGAGTCCCGTTAACGCCAGCCTGCATTTGGTGTTCCCACGAAGGTAGGCTTTCTCCGGCGAGCAGTCCGGTTCGGAGCGATAATGCTTGAGGAGATCGTCCGCCTGGGAGAGTTTCGTCCGGTACTGCACGGCGTGAGCGCGGAGGTTTGGGACGTCTTTGGTTACCGTCTGAATCCACTTCGGATCCTCCTCGAGGAATAGCGTGGTGCCATGTGGATTCAAGGCGGTCCACATCAGCGAGTCGTGACCGAGCCCGAACACGAGGAAGTTGCAGGGAGAACGGTTCTTGAGAACCTCAAACGTCACGGAGATCTCCCCTAGCTTTTGCTGCGGGACTATCCGCGACGTGGCGTAGTGGATGATCGCTTGGAGCTGAATCGGCGTCGGTGAGTATTCCACCGCCGGACCGCCCCTCGAGCTGGCCAGCAGGAAGGAGTAGTCGGAGATGCGCACTACGCTGGAGATGAGAAACGCACCGCCGATCATAGCGGCGATTCCCAAGGCAAGAAGCCACCTCTTCTCGGCGTACATATGGCGATTCTTGACGGTCTGATCTTCTTTCTTCATTTTCTATACTGAGGAGGAGGAGGAGCGTGGTGGCGGAGGGAGAAGGGAAGACGATTAAACGAAAACTGGAAGACGACAAAGAAGAAAAATAGTTTTCCCGAAAACCGAGTTCCTACTTCCTAGATTGTGGCTCAAAAGGCATACACAAGACGTTTTGTCCAGTCGGGGTATTTATCAATTGTCAGGGAGTGGTTATGGCGATCATGAAAAATCTTATATTTTTGAAACGGTAAAATATTATTTTTTAAAATATTAATTTAATTTAATTTTATTAATAAAA
>BPVZ01000044.1:2245095-2256151 GCA_020521535.1 Rubroshorea leprosula
ATTAAACTTTTGTCTAAATAAAGAAGTGATTTTTTTCTTTTTTTTCACTAAGTGCCTTTATAACACATATTAAAGATATAATTAATATATTTTTTAATCATTATTTTATATCAAAAAATAAAAAATAATATTAATTTTAATATTAATACAATATAATTTAATTAATTAACTAATTCTTAAAATTAAAAATAAGTTGTATTTTTTAATATAATATAATAATTAAAAAATATATTAATTACCTTCTATATGGAGTAATAGGGTAAAGACTAGAAAAACGTTTTTTCTATTTTTATGTAAAAATAAAGAAGTGATTTCAAGGACGAACGAAACTGGTACAGCGGTGCATCATGACCGTCGCGTCAATTGCATATGACCCCACATCGACGGTCAGAACTTAGCAATACACTCATCCCCATCCATACCTCATAAATGCAAGAAACCCCATTTTCTCTTGTTTTCATGCCCGTCTCTGTTTTTTATAAATGTAAACCCAAACTCCTAAAGCCATTTCAAAACCAACTCAAATTCGAAGAAAATTAGTTGAAGTAGATATGGAAATGGGTTTCGTCAAGTTCCTGTTCCTTTTTGTCTTCCTTCTTTTCGCCCTTGATGGTGGTAAGGCGGCGGACATGTCGGCGGAGTGTAATGACGACCTCCAGAAGTTGATGACGTGTCTGAACTTTGCGCAGGGGAAGGTGGCGACGCCGACAAAGGAGTGTTGTGATTCGGCTACGAGTATTAAGGACAAGGATCCCAAGTGCTTGTGCTATATCATTCAGCAGATGCAGAGCGGCAGCGATACGCTGAAGAGCATGGGTGTGCAGACAGCGAAGCTGCTTCAGCTCCCTTCCGCTTGCCAGTTGAAGAACGCTAGCATCTCTAACTGCCCCAGTGAGTTTTTCTATTTCTATCTCATCTTCATTTTCTCGCACAGATTTTAAGATCTGAACTTTCAACTTTCACTTTCAAAATTAGTGAGTATATGTATTTCAGATATGTAGACCATTTTCAGGGTTTGCATGTGACCATTTTCAGATGTTTTTGGTAAGGATCTTTTGGTATTATATTTCTGAAGGTTAGTTAGATTTATAAAATATGGAAGGACAAATTTTGGAGGGATTAGGTTTTTTTCTTTTGTTTGAGGGGGTTGGATTAACTCAAATTGGTTTAAATATTGCATTAATTTCACTCATTAATTTTAAAATTTTAATTATTAATGTAATACTTTAATTTCTCAAAAAATTCTTTTAAGTTTTGAAATGCATGACTGTAAATTGGTATAGAAGGTTTTTTCATCAGTCTAAGTTGTTTTTTATTTTTTATTTGAACATGAGCTAAGAAATATTTACATTCATTGCCAAGAACTCGAGAGAAATCCTAAATTTGAATTTGAAGTGTTTTTATGGGATCAAGAAAGATTTGAGTTTGAGTTGTAAATATTACATTTCATGTTGTGCATACAGTTGTAATTTATTAATAGCAATCACATCACATCAAATCATATTAGTGAATTGATATAAATATATATAATAAATAGTATGTCAAAAAAGTCAATTAAAAATTATTTTATGAGATATTATTTTTAATCATCATTTTCAGATAAATTAAAAGGTCATATTTGTTTCTTTCATTATTTTTTAATTTATTATTATTATTATTATTATTATAATTTACCTCAATTTCATGCTACTAAATATCCAGTCATTCCATTAAATCAAACATGAATCTAATTTCTTGTTCAATTAATGATGTCTCTAGTCCATGTTAAAAAAAAAATGATGTCTCTAGTTTTCCTTCTCCAATTGTGTAATTTGGATTTGGCTCAATCAAACCCACATTGGATGGAAGATTTAATAAGAATTGTTATAGACTCCTAAGCCTAATAAGCCATTTCATATTGGGTCCATTATAAATCCTTTTGTATAATTCTCATACAGTTTTATAATTATTTAATAATTAGTTATTTTTACTTTATTAAAATTAAATATTATTGTATGTATTTATTTATTTAATTGTATATATAAATTATATAAAAAAAATATACGAAAAGGATTATCCCCATGTCATAACCTATATCTAAATTTCTCTCTCCCACTATATGTAGCTTTAATTAATCTTCAATTAGAGTATTGCGTTGCCGTTGTGCAAATAGGGTTAATTGCTTTTACCATAGGAAACCCCTACTCCAGTTTTGAAGAATAACCTCTACTCTAGTTTTGAAGAATAACCCCTACTCTAGTTGTGCATATATATTATTCATCCCCGCAACATCACCTTTTATATATATATATATATAAGTTAAGGTTTCATAACATAATATGATCATTTTTTATTCTTTAATTCACATTATTTATATGTGACTAAGTAAGGAAAAAAAAAAAAAGTGATTTTTCTTTTTCTTATATTTTCCTTACTCGTGAGCCATCGCACGAAGATATATATCCCTTATAATTACTTAGGAAGCTCACTTATTCGTAAGATGAGGAAATCTAACTAATTTGGTAGTTAGCTACTAGTCTTAGAGATAGGGACATATGCAAGTTGGAGTTTTAAATCTCTCTACTTCCTTATATGCTACGGAAACATTATGCTGTTGTTGTGGGCATTTTGCACGTTAATTTTCAATTGTTTTCAAGGTTTTGGAAGACAAGGAAATACAGACACGACGCACATGAAACTTCACACAATCTTGTATCTCTCTCCTTCCTCTAATTTTAGAAGCTTATGCCTGAAGATGCTTGTATGAGTTTTCGTCGTCTTGTTGGTAAATGTCAAACACCAAACTAAGCTGTTGCTAATACTAGAATTGAAGAAGTTTCATGGCTTTTGTATGGCAGAACTTCTAGGCCTATCTCCGGGCTCACCAGAAGCCGCCATCTTCACAAACATCTCCTCCTTAGCGCCACCGACTACGGCTTCTCCAGTAACAGGATCATCTGCGGCGGACACAACTTCGGCATCAAGTAGGACCCAACACGGATCCTACATCGCCTGCCCTGTGGTTCTGGTTGCTGTGGCCATCCTTTTCCATGCATTGCCAGCTGGGTCGGCCACTTTGTTTTAGCTTTAAGCCTCTCTGAAGAATGAACAACACTTACGGCTGTCTGCTTCTTTCTTGTTTTGTCCAAACTTTCAAGACTTCTTTACCCTTACCATTCCAGTTGTATTATGGTATCTTACTCTTTACAAAACTTATCTATGGTTATTTGCTAGCTCTATCTTTTTAAGTTTCAAGCTTTCACATCCTATTTTCATCATATTCAATTCATCCCCATTGTTGTCTTTTAATTTCAATCCAAAAGTGCAGAAGGTGGGTAAACCGGTGTACTTATGTACAACGTTTATTCTCTGCCAATATTTTGTACTACATAAAGCAAGATCAAACGAGTAAATGCATTATGACAAATCTCATAAAATAGAAAGAGTTAATTATTGTACAAACAAGGGTAAAGAAAAAGATAGTAACACTTATCAATTTTAATTTAAAAACTAAATTGGAGGTCAATGGTCAAACTATTTGTTAGAATATTAACATTTATTTTAGAATATTAGGATTAATTTTCACTGTTAAAAGTGAAACGTCATGGTTTTATTGGGTTAAACTAGACATAAATAGAATATCTACAGCAGAAAATCATTGGTATATATATAATATAAAAGTCAATCCTATGAAACAAATTCAGACTGTCTCCTAAATATATGTAACTGTTTTCCCGAACTTGTGGAGTAGCAATATCAAAATAAATAAATAAATGATATAACATAATAAAGAACAGATATAAGACTATGAAACTTGATACCTATTTCATTAGTTTGATGCAGATGTTAATACTGTCAGCAAGATGTTTATTTTGGATATTATATCTGCTACAGGCTTTGCTGGCGATCAGGGTGGGGAGACCTTTCCTGCAGTTGGATATTCTTTAGCGTCCCCATTGAACAACACAGCTTCAGCAAAGCTCTTGCTCATTTTCTTTACAATGGCATTAGGTAGAGAAACAAGATTGTGTGGTTCAGTTGTTTCATCCTCTGGACTAGTTGCTAGGCTTGCTTGCTGTCTGGATTTCCTTTCCTGAATTGCTTTCTGCCGCTCTTCATAAAAGGAAAAATCATCAAGGATAGATGAGTGACTTCCATAGTTTTTGAAAATGTTCAACATCTCAATTCCCTGTTCCAATTCCACCTGTAATATTTGAGACCAATATGTCTTGAGTAGGATGGTGCGATATTCAATCACTTCTAAACAAAAAGCATTACAAATCTAAAATATGCTACACGCATACATAGCTTGCATTGGATAGATTCCTACTTACAACCCAAAATTTTTCAGGAGGAAATAAATTTTGGAAAAGCAATGGAAATTAAACCACAGATCTTGGTGTCATCTTCTTTCTAGTTCTTGGACCATTACATTTGCCAAGATCAATCTAGAACATGCTGCATTTACCAAAAAAAGGAAACAGAAAAGAATATATTAATTTCAAACTGAACTGTAAACCAATACTGCAGCTTATCTGGTTGTTTAACTTTAAATCAAAGCTTAAACTGCCATCTATCTAGATTTGAGAAGTGCCAAGAAACAGCAAAATGTTGAAATCAAATAGACAAGTTCGAGGATGTGCTAATTAAATCCAGATAGATTATGGACCTACAAGGTCACCAAATGGCTGAAGCACTGCCATAAGTTGAGGCCATATATAGTGGCATTTGACTGGAATGCAAATGGAAAATACTGAGCACTGCATAGACTTGCATGAAGAGGTTTTTTTTTTTTTTTTTTTCGATAAGGACTTGCATGAAGTGTTGATAAATTGTCAATTGCAAATGAGCCCATACCTCTTGAGTGTCTCTGCTGTTAGTAACTGGCTTGTTGTCATTACTTCTGACAAGAATGTGGCGGAACTGACTATTTGGAACATCTTTAATAATATGCCACCTTACAGGGAAATGTCCAGACCACTTATCTTGAAGCCAATAATCCACACTTTTGTCAAAGTTGACAGATCCCACCATCTCAGCCACCCCACAGAACTGTGAACTAGCATTCACCTGTGTGCAATTTAACATTCGACAGCAGCTAAGTGAGTTCTAAGTCTCATTCATGCTTTCCACTTAAAATGAACCACAAGGAATAAATAAGGAAATATTATTCACATGTTCTTGCATAATTTGGTAGCATAATAAGGACAAAAATTTCATCCATCACATTAAATTGTCAGCAAGAGAACCCATGATCTCATAGTGTACAAGAACTCAGCAACAGTATATCCATCGCATCTCCAATAATCCCTTTGTTCTGTCAATGCATTGTCCACAATTAATAATCTGTCAATCACTTCACTACGCTGGACAGATTACGAATCAGCCATTTGTTTTACTTAAAATTCATTCAACTGGATTAGGATACTAGATAACTTACTGAAAAGAGTAGAAAAACTGGGCATGTTTGTTTCTCCTTTGCTTCATGATAAGCAACATCCAATTTTTTGTTGCCATTTGGCGTGCTTGCCCAGACACCATACTTTATACTCTTATGAATATTATCTTCACTATAAGATTTGATGACAAAGAACCTTGCATCCTTGTAATCAGTAATAAAATCCAGTTGGTTGTATGACCTGCTGCTAATGCCACTAATTTTGTCATTCCTCCAATTATTCATAGCTGACCCATTTGCAGTTGTCTGGCCTTTTGGCTTAAATGCCCTAGGTCCTCTGTTTCGCTCACTTAATGTATCAAGTGCTACAGTACAACTGCATGAAAAGTCATTACACCTTTCTTGTCTTGTTTCATCAAGCATTGGCCAATTTTCACCATTTTTGCCCAAGCTAGATGCAACCATACTTCCATAGCTACAGCCTTGATTTCTTCTAGTATTGGAGTGGCATCTTGAGCTGGAGCTAGAGTGTGATCCAATCCCATGAATTGATCCTTTCTGGAAAGAATCCTGCATAGGGTAATCTTCAGAATCGATAAAGATTAAAACTCACAAATCAGTCTTTAATTCAAACAGAGAGACACCAAATGCAAGGCAATGTTATTCACCAATCTCACAATTTTTTTATCATAATGTTATTTATTATGAGGCATAACATGTGAGTCTAAAATACATTTTTAAAAAAATCCCAGAATTGGTAGTCTTGTGGTACATTAAGGAGACAACATTTACTAGCTACGTGTGCATGAAAACTGTCACCTACAAGGTGTCATATAGTGGCCAAGAAATTACTACTGTTTGAGTTAATATATCCCATAGCCACTTAAAATGGAAAAAATTGTTAATCTATGTGAAGAGCTAAAAAAAGTCCCCTGTCAAGCCATATAAAGAATTCAAACCACTCTACCAAAGCTGCTCAAAGTGAGAGGTTGATTTGGCTGTGTTCTTGTAAATGTGTTCATGCATGTGTCTGTTTGCAAGTCGAGTGCTTTGTGACTTGTAAACTACACTCTTGACACTCAGCAGTTGCATGTCATTGGATCAAGGAGTAGAATTTACAACCAAGTAAAGCTGAGTCGTCTGCGAGGAACCTGAGAACTTTAATTTAAATAATGATGGATGCCTACATGATAATAAGGAATGTGCACCCCAACTAATTTATCAAATTATCCTCGTGAAGTGGCATTCCAGATCTATAAATTATGTTAGATTCCTACAACATTAAAGAATAATGGATAGGTAGAAAACTAACCAATCCAAACCCATTTCCATGAAACTCAAGTGAAGTGACTGGTTTTTGAGAAGCTTCAGGAGATGAAAACTGCAATAATGAACTGCCATTTAAAGGTTTTAACCAATCCGAAGAGAATCCAGTGGCCTCAAAACTGTCTAACCCTTGGCATGAGAGACTGAGCTTGGAAGAGTTTCCAAACAAGTTGCTTCCACCAACAGAAGATCCCAACAGAGTCGGGCAATTTGGTCTTGGCATAAATCTCTTATCATCCACTTGTAGTTGAATGTTTACTGGAAATTTTGGACAAGAGACTGGGACTGGTGAAGCAGCATATGAAAAATTTGGAGGAACTGGTTGCTGGTGATGAGGTGGATCTAGGGTAGGGAAGTATCTTGCATTGTACAACTGGTTATGGTTTGCCCCATAAGGCAGCTGAGATGAGAGTGAAGTAAACTGTTTTTCAGGAATTTGAGAGAAGCGATCACAATCATGAAGTCCAAGGGATGAAGTTTCATTGTAGATGTCCTACATGACATGAAAAAAGAGATAAATCTGCTGAGAAGTACTGATAGACAGAAAAGAAAAATGACTCGCCAAGAGTGATGGAGTTTACGCACATGAGAACCATTCTCCAATCCTTCAGCTTTAACATTTGGAAAATATGAACCCCATTTAAGAGCTGTGTGTTGTAATCAGGTGACAGAAATAAGAAAAATAAGAAATATTGTTGCAATCCAGCCCAACAAAATATTAGCTAAACTCAGTCATCTAAGAGATTAACAAGCTGATTTAGCCACCTTTATTCAGCAGTTCTAAAAGTAAACCACGTCATGCATTCAACATGGAATCAATCACCCTCAATAGAATCTAACATAGTGAGTGCCCTTCTAATACCTAAGTACTATCGAAAGTAGAGAAGAGAGGGAAAAGGAACCTGCCCATCTCTCATCTTGCTTAAAAAAATACACATAAATTAAGTCCACACCTCAATGCATGGCAAAGAGTAATAAACCCATACCTCTAAATTAAATAACCTATTGTGACCACGTATAGAATACTAACCTTCATTTTCATGATGGAGCTGTGGCTGGGAAGAAAAAACATTTGACAAATAGGCAGTCTCGTGGTCTCCAACAGACAACAAAGTTGCTGACTGATCATCACCATCCCTCAAAAGACCAACAGTAACAGCATCCTGTGAAACTTAACCATGTTGACATACAAGGCGAAAGGATCCTAGTACCAGTTACAGACTAAAACAGAACATCCATTCATTCATGGCATATGATCTGGAAAATACCTGATTGGCAAGCCTTTGCTTCGTATCCAAAACCAAAATGTTCAATCCCTCATCCGAGTCTACGATTCAGAAAACAAGATTTAAATTAACCAGTGAAACATTTTCTACGCATATGATCATGTAGACAGCCATGTTTGCCAAACCAAAAAAATTAAAAACGCATGAACAATGAAATGAAACTCCTATTACAAGCTCTAGAACGCAAAAAAACTTCGTAGAGACTAAATAAATGAAGAAAATAGAACAAGATAGAGTTCCTGCTAAGCATAAACTGCAGAATTGATCAAATTCAAGACGATCGCCTTAAATTCACCACCAAAACAAAGATAAGTTGCAGAATCCAAGTTTCTGATTCCAGAACAAATTCGATAACCCTTAAATTCAACCACAAAAGTCACTAACCGAAAAAAACGATATCATCATCATCATCATCAACAACAACAACATTGAAATCAAACATACAAGTAAGAAGAAATCTCTTTTTCTTTCTCCTTTGGCGATTCATGATTTCCATACCAGTAGAGATTAATCGATCAGCGGTTTGCTGAGCCACTGCCATGAATCACTAAACAAATGCACGTCACTCAGTGACGAGTTAAGTAAGAGCAATATCGGCGTCCGGTGAAATTCTGGTATCGGAAAATTTTGGCGGTCGGAGAGAGGAAGAGTGAGGAAGGGAGGAGAAGACAAATTAGGGTATAGATTACAGGGGAAAAAGGAAAAGTGCATAGGAGAGTAATGATGGGAAGAAACGGAACGGAAGGGGCAGGCGAAGGCAAGTATCTTTCGAGGAGCAGAGCAGTTGGCAGGACAGCACTCGTCCACCCGCGCAGACGCTGCCACGTAATCTCTCTGCAGTTTTTCGCTTAGGTAGGGACATTGCACGTTACTCTTGTTTCTTGTTTTTTCCCTTTCGCTAATTGTTTTTTTTTTTTTTTCTCTTGTTAACCATATTTGGGAAAGAGAAATGTGTTTTTTTAATATGATTGGTAATTTTTTTTTTTCCATTTTAGATATTAAAATTATGAAAATATCATTAATTAAAATATTATTATTATTATTATTTTCATAATTTTAATATCTAAACTAAAGTGTAAAAAATATAAAATTCAAATTAAAAATTTTTTTAATTTTAAAAAAAGTATGATGGGTAATTCAGACTTGTGCTACTAAATTTTTATTTTTTAAATTATACAAAAATATTTGAGTTATATTATTTTTCTTAAAATATTTTGTACAATACAATATAAAAATCACTAAGTAGTAGTATGGTGTGATTATAATTGTTTTTATTTAATAAAATCGATGAAATGTGTGCATTCACTCTTGTTTTTTAATTATTTCTTCATAATACAACTCTTAAAACTTCAACTTAAATAGAATTTCAATAAGAGCGAAAGGTCTGTAAGAGAAATAATATATTTGAGTTTACTAGATGAAAGTGTTATAGTGTAATTCATCTTATATGACCTGCATTACTTTTAATCATTTATAAAAAGGTGGACTTTTAATATTAAGATAGTTTGTCCCTCCATTAGTGATTATATGAGAAGTGCAGCCCGAGCAACACAAACTACATGTAGATTGCATTTTGATTTTCTGCATTTATTTGACACTTGTTAGTAGATGTAAGTATAAAACTTTATTTCATTTGACTGATAAGTAAAGCTGATTACAGTTGTTGTTATCTAATAGAATATTAAATATTTATTACTTAATAATTTTGAAATCTAATTATGTTTTTAGATTATAATACGAATATTTAAAAAAATTATAAATATATAAAATTAATCAAACCAAATGCATCTTAATTATATCTTTTTTTTGTACAAAATAAATATTTGTGATTTTTACATAAGGGCATATTTAATTTGGGAGGGAATTGAAACAATGGGCTTAGGGGTTGATTTGGAGCGCATGTCTGGTTGAGGAAAAATTTCTTGTAAAATTTTATTTGGAAATGTTGTTCGGATCTCCCTATCACCGTTTTATATGTTAGGTTCTCTTTGTATTTTGATGATGGTTTAAAATCATGATTCAAAAGAATTTAATCTATATTTGTGCTAAGTGTGTAAGAAAGTTAATTCAAAAATTCTAATCTTTCCCCACGATTAGAACTGAATGATGTCCTTCTTATTCAGAGTTCTGGATTCGAATCAATTATATTTGATTTGAACCACTACCGAAGTTCTTTTTTTGAAAATATTTCGAACCAATATTTCTAGATTCGAAACAAAAATTCTAGAAGATTAAATTTTAACAGCTCAACTATCCATTTATTCGTAATGGGTCATAGGGGATCCAAATGTCTTAGCACTTTCCAAGACAAGTAAAAAGAATAAGGTGGAACTTAATTGGGGCAATTGTGAGGTGGCTTTGAAGGGCTAAATGGGCTTTAATTGCAAGGCTCCCAACTAACTATTAAAAGGACATAAAAAATCAGATCTGACAAGAGAGAAAACGAATTGCTCCAGTGATACAGAAAAACAGAGCTTGTTTTTGAAATTGTTCTGGATCTTCTTCTTTTTCTTCTTGTAAGCTTTTGGGTTAATTGTTTTACAAGAGTTTTGTATTCTTCTTGGATTGAGATAATTCTTGAAGTGGTTGAGTGAGTTGCGATTCACTTGTGAGGGTTTAATCTTGCACCCACAAGCAAAAGTTTGTTCCGGTTTAATCTTGCACCCGTAAGCAAAAGATTTCTACTGGATTGAACTCTTGAGCAAGGAGGCTTGGGGAGTGGACATACTTCGGGTTGGAAGAACCACTATAAATCATGGCTTGATATTCTCTTCTATTTCTTTTTATTTTTCTGCACTTTATTTGCAAGATTGCAGTTGATCTCTATTTTATTTTGCACAACATGTTATACATATATATTGAAAACTTAATTCACATTTTTATAAAGAAAAAGAAATGAGTTTTATATTTTAAGAATTAAGGAGTATCTAGCTGGGATTATATTATAGGAATTACTTTTGTAATTTTATTGCAAATATATATATTTTACAGAGAAATATTATATCTAATTTTGCAGGGGAATATACTGCATGGCATTGTTAAGCAATTGAGAAAAGTAGACCGAACA
>BPVZ01000044.1:2309946-2321796 GCA_020521535.1 Rubroshorea leprosula
TATATATTAATAATAAAAAATATAATAAATGTATTTTTATCTTATTTTCAAAAATAAATGATAAAAAAATCCAAAAAATTATTTGAAAGAAAACAACTGTACTTCACAAAGTTACAGCGACGGCCCAACTGCCCAAGGGGGGGAAACCGGGAAGCCGGGAATTCCCTCCACCGACACAATCCAAACACACCCTCTTGCCACACGTGGCCGATACATGCTTCCTTCTAATCCAAAGATCACAGTGCCACGTGGCAACATGTGTCACTATCACCGTTGCACATTTATCCAAAATGCTCTAGACTCCTACGAAAAACTTCAAAATCACCAAAAAAAAAAAAAAAAAGAAAAAGAAAAAAAGAATAAAACTTCAAAATCTTACGTGGGATTAATTGTGATCTGCTCTTAATTATTCATCTTATCAACACAAGTTTCATTTTTATCTTTGTCTCTTTCTTTAAGTAATATAGGTAATAATATAAAATATCTTTAAATTCTTACTATGAGAAAAAAATATTAAAAATAATTAATATTGTGAGATTAAAAAATAATTTTTTAATTTGACAGGTAAAATGTCTTTAGGGCAATTTTATTTTTTCTTAAGATTAATTTTAATTGAAATAATTTTTAAAATAAATCATTTACATTGATTGGTGTGTATTTTAAAAATTTTTTAAAAATAATTAAGAGATAATTTTTTTATAATCTTATATATTATTTAATAATTAATTTTTAAAATTTCAAAATTAATAATATTATATAATGATTAATGCATAGGAGTTTTTTTTAATTAGAGTTTTAATTTATATATGAAAATTAAATTTTCATTATATTAAATGTTGATATTTAAATTTAAAAATTTATTATATATTTTAATATAATTAAAATTTAAATTTAAATATCAATATTTAATAAAATAATTTTTAAATTAAATTTTAATTAAATAAAATGATACAATTTAAAATTAAAATTTTAATCATTTTTTAAAGTCAAAATTTATATATATATATATTTTATATATTTATTTAATAATAAATAAAAATGATATAAAATATTAATATCAAATTTCAACTTTTCACCATATTAAAAACTATAGTAGTTCCAAAATGAGAACCTTCATGGTGATAATTAAATTCGGGTCCTAACCAATTCAGCGGGACTCTACTAAAAACAAAAAAAATGAAGGCGAAAATACGGTTCCCTAAGTTTCATCTATATATATACTAAAGCAATTAATACAACGAATATACCGCTAACACGTATCGCGTTGTAATTGGGCGCTGACGTGGCACGTAGCTGTCAGAGAGCGCGCTCCGCAGAGGGCACCAAAAAAACAGAAGTGGGTAGAGTAGTGATGGCCTAATCACTTCGCGACAAGCCTTGATTCAAGTGCCCCAAAACACCCATCACTTTTTCCCCTTATTTACACTTTCACCATTGTTGGCGTTTTTCTAGTTTTTTTTACTGTACAAGATAAACATATAATAAATATATTTATTTATAATTAATTTTTATTAAATATATAAATATTACTATTAATTTAATTAATTAAAATTATTTATATATTAATAATATTAAAATATATATCAATTTTTATAATTTTTTTATATAAATTAATTATAAAAATATACATTTATTATATTTTTACTGTAGTGTAAAGATATTAGATGAACCCCTTTTTTTCACTTCCCTCTATCCATCCCCTCTCATTTTGACAAGATTACCCTTCATCTTTCGTCTTTTTTTTGTCCTAAAGCACTTCCTTCTCTTCCTGTTTGCTTCTTTCTTTCGCACAACGTAAGCAAATGACAAAAAGCTAAAAAAGATTAGCCCCCTATTAGCCCTTTTAGATTTGGGGTTGGGTTACAACTACAATTCGTACCATAAAGCTTTATTCTATCTTATCATTTGTAGGGTTTGCTTTTTTTAAAGCTTTGTTATTGAAAGTATAATTAAAGTCACACATACAAACAAAAGGTCCTTACATTATATAAATATTCTCAACGCGTAAACGTTACATCAGTTATTGTTAAATAAATTTAATTTTTTAATAAATTTTTTAATAAAAAAATTTAAAGTATTTAATATAAAATTATTAAATCATGATAATCACCCAGTAATATAGAATCAGTCTTGAAGCCTTATTATTGTCTTAAAGAAGACATAATAAGACCTTAAGTGCAAAGGCTAAAAAAAAAGACCTTAAGAGCTCTGCTTTTATTTGATGAATGGTAATAAAGTTAATAGGAGAATTAAACCTTGTTTAAGATTATTATTAAGTGTTATTATTTGATAATTACTTTAAAAAGTATTATATATCAATATAATTATGAAATTATACAAAATATTAATTATTAATTTAATTGTAATAATTGAATACCTTTAATAAAATATTGTATAAAAAATATTCGAAGATGGCAACCTCATGAGCAACCTTAACTACTTAATATTTTTGACTTGAGGTTCATTTATCAATTGTGTACAAGTGGGAGGGTATGAATAGAATTGAGCAAAAAAGATGATGACCTTGTTGAAATTTAGTTTTCATGCAAGGGTGTTTTTGACAACACAAAATACAGCTATACAAAGACAACTCGAGTTAACAACTTAGCGTGTGGAAGTAGTCTACTTGGATGATGAATAGGGGATGTAAACAAACGCGAAAGGGGGTTGGGGGAAGCAGTGATATGTGCTGATGATGGAGGAAGCATACCTTTGTCTTTTTCTGCTTATATTAATTTAAATTCACTGTTTTACATTGTTGATACTGTTAAATTGTAACATAAAAAAACTTTAATATTAGATAATTTGTTTTGAAAGAAAGATTAAAATATTTTGATTTTAAAATATTTTAATATTAAAAATATCATGATATTCAATAATAACTAAATAGTATGTTAGGTATGATTTAAATTCTTATATTATTAAATTTATTATATAATTATTATTAAAAATTTTAATATTTTAAATGGTAAAACCTTTTTTTTCTCATTTGATTTTTTATTAATTAAAATTATATAATTTAAATTTATCTTAACCTATATGACACTTTTTTATATTAAATTTATTGCAATAATTTTTTTGAAAATATTAAATATTAAATATTATTATTATTACTTTTTTAAAAAACAACAAAATTTGGGATGGATGGTATGGGATAGGGATAATGGCCCGTGTTAGCAGACATACATTTCTACCACTATATGCTTACATACATTTCTACCACCATATGCTTCTTTCTTACACAGATTCTTCTTACTTCTTACTTAATGCCCATGAATCCACTTAATTAGTTTCTGTTTCTTCTTCATCTACAACAAGAAACTGTAACAGGGTTGGTGTCTATTCTGTGCATAGATCTCTTTGGTGTACTGTAGGGGGGACCTTCCCACCCACATGCCTGTGTGTGATTTAGGGAATTTGAGCACTACTAAGGACTAGGGTTCCTATCAGATTCTTTGTTGGGAGTTGGGATTTTGGATTTGATGTTAAATTTCGAATCTTTGTTTCCTGGTAGTTTGGCCCGTTTCTTGTTCTGGGCATTGGTTGGTGGCTGAGAAGATAAAACCAATTTCAGTTTAGAATTAAAAACTCAGAATCTTTGGGATTCTGTGATTCTTTTTTGTGGCTATGTGAATTTCTTTTCTTCCTCCATTCTGCGTTTTCTCTTTGCATTGCCTGTTTGTAGCTATATTGTTGGATAAGGTAGCATCTTCTCCACATACACTTTCTCTTTCCACTTATCAACTTGAAGGTTGGTGCTTGGTGGGTTATTCTTCTTCATTTGTTGTTCATGTTTTGCTTCTTAATTCCAATTCCAACTTCCAAGCTTTGGTTTTGGTTGTTGGGTTTTGCTAGACAGTCTCTGTAGATTTGACAGTGTCTCTATCTCTGTCTCTCCTTTGTTCTAGCTGGAATTAGGGAGGACTAATAAATACCCAATTCATATAGGCACTGTTTATGTAGTTGGAATTGTTAATTATTGGGATGAGTTTGGTCCATGTATTAGGGTTTTGGTTTAAGTTAGGGAATCTACTTTGGTTGCCATGCTGCTGGATCGTGTCTGTAATTTCCACGAACTGGTTCGCTAGTGGTGGAATTCAAGACACCAAGGTTGCTCTCCTTGGTGATGGTGGTAAGATGTGGCTCAGATGCTGGGAGAAGATCTCGGGGTGCAGCTTCAAGATCCACGACAACTACTACCAGTATATTGGGTCCAAGAGAGTAACTAGAACTTGGTGGAGAATGCTCTTAGTCACTTGGGTAATTGGTTGGACCATGGTTTCTGCCTGGATCTTTTGGTACATGGGTTCTCAAGCAACTGAAAAGAGGAAGGAGGCGCTTGCAAACATGTGTGATGAGAGGGCTAGGATGTTGCAGGATCAATTTAACGTCGGCATGAATCATATCCAGGCCATGTCCATTTTCATCTCAATTTTCCACCATGGCAAGAATCCCTCTGCTATTGATCAGGTAACTATTATAATTCTAAAATCGTGGCACTGAATTTCACATTTGATAATTATGTACCTGTATTTCTTTATTGCCCTTCTCAAATTTGCTCCCTGTTACGTGTAGTCAATTAAGGGTAATGAACATTTTTTTGTCTCTGTCTTAATTCAGAATTGAATTCACTTATTTGGTCATTAAAGTACATGATGGGGATCAATTTTGGGCATTTAATGATGTAGTTTGTTATATTTGTATGAGAAAAGTTATGCGACTATAACCCTGAGGCACTTGTATCATATAGATTTTCAAATGATGCAAATTAACATAATCTATAGAACGAACTCCTGGTTCAGACTGGTAAGCTTGGTAATTAACCTTAATCCAGGACCACTTCTGAGTTATTTAATCCATGAATAATGAATTCTTATTGGTTGTTTATAATCAACAACACAAACTCACTTTTAAGAACTTGTAGAGGACTTTTGCGAGGTACACAGAAAGAACTGCTTTCGAGAGACCCCTCACTAGTGGTGTGGCATATGCTGCAAGGGTTCTCCATTCTGAGAAGGAACAATTTGAGAAGCAACAGGGCTGGACCATTAAAAGGATGGATAAACTTGAACAGAATCCAGTCCATGAGGATGAGTGTGCTCAAGAAGCCTTGGAACCATCCCCAATTCAGGACGAATATGCTCCTGTTATCTTTGCACAGGATACCATTGCGCATGTGGTTTCTCTTGATATGTTGTCTGGAAAGGTGAGTTGTAGTAGTTCCCGAATGGGTCTGGTGGTTGATTCTCCATTTTCTGATTTGGAAGACTTGTATTTTCAAGATTTGAGAAACTATGGCACTTTTTTCTTTCAGAAGCTTGAGTTCATATTTATCTTTAGTTGTGAAGTTTTAGTTTCTTGTATGTCAACAGGAAGACCGTGAAAATGTCTTGCGTGCAAGGGAATCAGGAAAAGGAGTGCTAACTGCTCCTTTGAAATTAATCAAAACAAAACGTCTTGGGGTTATTTTGACTTTTGCGGTTTATAAGAGGGAACTCCCCTCAAATGCAACTCCAAATGAGAGGATTCAAGCAACTGACGGGTATGTTTGGTAATTGATGGAATTCGTTTCATCATTGTTTCATTGTTTTTTGACAATTAGCAGGAAAGAAATTCACACACACAAGCACAAAGTGGAAAAAAGTAAGAGCAGTAAAGAAGAAAACGTTGGGTTAAACCTGTGGGGTTGGCTAAAGTGGTTAAGGAGTCATTTGAGCCACGTTGAGAATGTAGGTTCGAATCACTCCAACGCCATCTGGGTGCAAATAATTCCAATGAGTCATGCCCACCACCATAAAGGTAGTGCCTTATCTGATTCCTATGGATGGAGTGGTCTGCAAGTACCTGTGGGATTAGTACTCACATTACCCAAAAAAAAAGTGGA
Organism: Rubroshorea leprosula; assembly: GCA_020521535.1. Lineage (NCBI taxonomy): Eukaryota > Viridiplantae > Streptophyta > Magnoliopsida > Malvales > Dipterocarpaceae > Rubroshorea > Rubroshorea leprosula. Next base: position 2,315,831 of record BPVZ01000044.1, read on the forward strand.
AAATTTTGGGTTAAGATTTTATACTATTAATCTCATGCAACAAACTCAATATAAATGCTGTGCAGAGGAGATGGGCTATCTCATTCTCTCGCATCATAAAGTCCTTGATGCTGTGCTTTAGTTTAAGGCTCTAGTGAGTTTTTCTCATGTATGTTACCAGTTACCATGATAATCACTGAGAAGTTTTTGTGACGTTGCTTACCCAGGTATCTTGGTGGTGTTTTTATTATTGAGTCACTTGTTGAGAAGCTACTTCAACAGCTTGCTAGCAAACAAACCATCCTTGTAAACGTGTTTGACACCACCAACCAATCTCATCCTATCAGCATGTATGGTTCAAATGTATCCAATGATGGGTTGGAGCATGTTAGCCATCTCAATTTTGGAGACCCTTTCAGAAAACATGAAATGCGATGCAGGTGTCAATAATTCTTGCTTGCCTTTTGTTGATGTTACTATTAATATTTGGCCAACTGTCTTTCATTAACCTGGGCTTCAGATTGCTTCTGATTCAGGCCTCAGTCTGTTATTGGTTTTTTTACCAATTATAGCAAATAAAGTTCCATCATTTTTTTGAAATGAGGTATTGATAAGATGGCTGTGTCATAAGGCCACACCCAGTCCACTTTTGTATGGTGGCACAGTTTTGCTGTTATTGATACACAAAGAATTGGGTTATCTTTTACCAAGCAGTAAATCCCTTTTTTAGCTCTCCTTTTAAAGAAAATGTGCAATGAGCTTAATGAGATATGGAATATGTTTGTTCCTCACTCAGGTTTACACAGAAGGCACCATGGCCATGGTTGGCAATAACAACTTCAATTGGCATCCTTGTGATTGCGTTGCTTATTGGCCATATATTCCATGCAACTTTCAATCGAATTGCTAAAGTTGAAGATGATTGCCATAAAATGATGGAGCTCAAAAAACGAGCTGAGGCGGCTGACATTGCAAAATCACAGGTATATGATATTTTCTAGTTAAATCATTAGAAATTTGACCTCTTACAGTTGCATGGTCCTGATCAAGTTTCAACCTTCTGTAGTTCCTTGCCACTGTTTCCCATGAGATACGAACCCCAATGAATGGTGTTCTAGGTGAGTCTTGAGACTAGCCTTTTTTCTCTTAGGTTATTTTTCTGTATTGCATATTTTGTTTGGAAAAAATGAAAAATACATTAAAAAACAAGTGCAGAGGCATGACAGTGAGACATTTGCTTTTCAGGAATGTTGCACATGCTTATGGACACCGATTTAGATGTAACACAACAAGAATATGTCAGAATTGCACAGGCTAGTGGCAAAGCTTTGGTCTCACTTATTAATGAGGTTTTGGATCAGGCCAAGATTGAATCTGGTAAGCTTGAGCTTGAGGAAGTACAGTTTGATCTGCGAGCAGTTCTGGATGATGTATTGTCACTCTTTTCTGGGAAGTCTCAGGGAAAAGGAGTGGAGGTCAGATATCCATATCCTCTCTCTCTTTATTTTCAGTATGTGTTGTTCATACAACTGCTCATTACCTCATATACTAAAACTTGCTTAATCTGTGTCTGGGTGAGAGCAGCTAGCAGTTTACATCTCTGATCGAGTTCCTGAAACACTAATTGGTGATCCTGGGCGATTTCGACAAATCATCACCAATCTCATGGGTAACTCAATTAAAGTAAGTATGTGGTGGTTTGTCTTTAGATTGAGTGCATATACAAGGAATGTGAGAATTTTAGATTCTCTTTAATAACCTTCAGCAACATCTGGAGTGAACATAATCTAGAGATTATCAAATTTTAATATATTGCCTTGTTTTCTTCCTTACCATATTTGGGAAATATAACTAAAACAATTAAAATTGAAGGTACTGAAAAAACTTTTTTTTTTTTCAGCCAAGTTTGAAGAGTTGTTTTATGAGTTGCATTATGGCCATAATGCTTTTCATAGTTTATATGAATATCATACTCACCAATTAGGATCATGGAATGTTTTCTGGTTCCACCCTCCTTTTCCCACCTTTTCTTTCTCATAACGCCAGGAGTTCTACTCTAAATAAAGTTCTATCTAGATTTTGTCTTTTGTTTAGGCACTGATGCAACTTATTTAATGTATTTGGCAGTTTACACAGCAAGGACACATCTTTGTCACTGTCCATCTTGTTGAGGAGGTTACTAACTCTATAGAAGTGGAGACAGAATCATTGTCGAAAAACACCTTGAGTGGTTTGCCTGTTGCAGATAGGCGCCAGAGCTGGAAAGGTTTTAAAACCTTCAGTCAAGATAGTTCCATTCCTACTGTCACATCATCATCCTGCAATAGTGTTAACATAATTGTATCGGTTGAGGACACTGGTGATGGAATTCCACTGGAAGCACAGCCTCGCATTTTTACACCTTTTATGCAGGTGGGTCCATCCATTTCTCGATATGGAGGCACAGGAATTGGGCTAAGCATTAGCAAATGTCTGGTTGGCCTTATGAAAGGGGAAATTGGATTTGTGAGCATACCAAAAATTGGATCCACCTTTACCTTCACTGCTGTTTTCACCAATGGCTGTTCCAATTCAATTGAATATAACAGCCAGCAAGTCAAAAACCAGTCCAACTCTATATCTGCTGAGTTCCAAGGCATGAGAGCATTGGTTGTAGACCCTAGATCAATGCGGGCCAAGGTGTCAAGATATCATATCCAACGGCTTGGAATTAATGTTGAAATTGTTGCTGATTTCAATCAAGGTTTATCCAGCATAATCAGGGCAAATGCTGTTTACCACATGGTTCTTATTGAACAGGAAGTTTGGGACAAGGATCTGAGTGCTTCAAATCTCTTCATCCACAGTTTTAAAAAAATTGATCGTGGGGTTCCTCCAAAACTTTTTCTTTTGGGCAACTCTGTCAGCTCTTCTACAGAAAACACTACAACATCTGGTATTGATAGCCCAAGTGTAATAACGAAACCTCTATGGGCTAGTATGCTAGTTGCATCTCTACAACGAGCCATGGGTGTTGGAAACAAGGGGAATTTCCGCAATGGGTTGGTACCTAGCTTGTCTCTCCAGAGTCTTCTTCTTGGGAGAAAAATTCTAATTGTAGATGACAATGATGTGAACCGCAAGGTAGCTGCTGGGGCTCTGAGAAGATATGGAGCAGATGTGGTTAATGCTGAGAGTGGGGCAAAGGCTATCTCACTGCTTAAGCCACCCCACCACTTCGATGCATGTTTCATGGATATCCAGATGCCAGAAATGGATGGGTAAGTGATGCCTCATTGCTTTCAGAACTTCCTGTTGTAACTGTGGTTTGGGCTACCATGGCTTACTTACAAGAACTTCTAATGCAGTGTTGTATTTCTGTATTAGGTTATGGCTTTACTGATGCATTTATCTGGAAAATCTAATGTTTTCTTCCACAGGTTTGAAGCAACCAGGACAATTCGGGATATGGAGCAAAAGATAAACAACTGCATTCAACATGGAGAGCTATCAATTGAAGCCTATGACAATGTTTCAGACTGGCATGTGCCTATTTTAGCCATGACTGCAGACGTGATTCATGCTACACATGAGGAATGCCTGAAGTGTGGAATGGATGGTTATGTGTCCAAGCCATTCGAAGCTGAGCAGCTGTATAGGGAAGTTGCACGCTTTTTCCAATCAGCATGAAATAGAAATCAATAGAAATGACTGTTGAAGACATGCTGATCACACAAGAAAGAGCACCTGCTCTTCAGGATGCATTCGGAGATACTTAAATGGATCCAGATTCTTCCAAAAGTAAGTTTTCCTCTGATCTCTACATATGCTTTCTGTTGCTCTACCTAGTTGAAAGGTTTTTGATTGTCAAAGTCCCTACGTAAAGCTTTATTTTGTCTCACTGGTCTCTTAACATATAGCCATGCTTGACATATATGCAGCAAAACATTTGTTCTGTGGCAGAGTGTACATAGAAGGATGCTTAATTTATTGGGATTTAGTTTTCTTATTTTTCAAGACAGATAAAGTCTCGTCATTTTTGCATGTAAAGCCGATCCCATCTCCAAGCCTTACCTCAGCATTGGTAAATCAAAATTCCTGTGCATGGTGAAGTCTTTCAATACGACTTTGAATTCAGAATCATCAGTTGGAGATGGATGGAAGAAGTTCTCTTTCTCGGCTGTATGATATAGAATTCGATTCCTTCATCCTATGTAGTTATAAAAACTGCAAGACCTAGGAAGAGATGTTGGTCTTCCTTTGGATGTTGTTGATTGTATCATATAGGCTTTGTTGAATAGAAAGAGTTGGAAGGTAACTTCTCAGCTGCAAAGTGGAGAATGCACCTTGTATATAAATCATTACAGTGAATAAAGTATTTGTTTTCAGTACAAACATGATAACACCCCTTTTTCTTTACATTGCCCTCTGAATATTAAGACCAAAGCTTCTGTAATCAGATTGAATATGGCAATAACCATTGAACTTTTCAGGTGAAAGGAATTTGGGAAAATTACTTTTATGATACGTTTATTAGATTTATCTTTATTATTTGGTGAGGGTGTAATTTATAATCTTAAATAAATGAAAATGTTTTCACAAAATTTATCATAAGTGTACTAAGAATTTTTATAATGTTTATAATATATTTTTTTAAAAATGTAATAGTTAAAATATTAATTTTTAATTAATATTAGTTAAACAAATTATCATAAAATTAAAAATGTAACAATCAAATCTCTCTACACAATTTTCTCAATATTTCTTTCATCGTTAGAGGTGCATATATTTTCTTCAATTTCAAACCACTCGATATTTAGAATAAGTTATTTTCATTAATTTAGTTGAAATTTTAATGAAATTAAAAGAAATTTGTTAATTGAATGAACTATGTTAAAAAAAATCAAATTTTTGGTGATCAAAACTAAATTATTAAATTAAGTTCAGTTATTAAAATAAAAATTATTATTCACAGTAATAAAAGACCAGAAAGAGAGTTTCACTTATTGTTCTTTTTAAAACCTTAATATTTATTTAATTAAAATTAAGAGGTACTTAATATTTTAATTATTTGCCAAAAAATAATATTATAGACCTTTTAAAAAAGTTTTAATACACTTATAAAAAATTTAATTGGAGTATTCTTACTTATATAAATTTCAAAATTCTATTCACCTAATTTAAAGGAAAAGCTTAAAGAACCCATTATAACTAAAATTTTCCCAATAATTTAACATGTAATGTTATAAAGACAACCTTTTTATGGGCTTGTTTGGTGCAACTTATTAGAATTTTTGTTTTTTTTACTGTTTATAAGTAATAAATTTAAATTTTTATTGAAAAGAAATTTTAAAAATTTACTTTTAAAAATAGGAAAAAGTGAGTAAAAAGTGAGTAAAAAGGAAATCTATAAAAAATTTAAATTTGAAGCTTTTGATATTTTACTGTTTAAAGTCTTTTTAAGATTAAAAAAATGTTTAAAAATGTAAGCTTTTAGAAAAGAAATTTAAACTTATAAGATATGAATAGTGTTAAAAAGCTGAATCACTTGAGAAGCTGCATCAAACGTTCTCTATATTATCTTTTGATGCAACTTTCACATCTCATTAAATAAATGAATGCATTCAATATTATAGATTTTATATAAATTAAAAAAAATAAATTATTTAAATGATAAATCAATTGTACAAAAAGACTATTCTAAAATCATTTCCCTAATTCAGCTATAAATCTGTGTCATACCTGCAATAAAAGTTCGTTTTTGGATACGACTGGAATTAACGTTAAATAGTAGAACTTTGGGTAAACCCGACAACAATGTCGATATGTCCGAGTGGTTAAGGAGACAGACTTGAAATCTGTTGGGCTTCGCCCGCGCAGGTTCGAACCCTGCTGTCGACGGTTTTTTTAATTTGTTTTTGAACAGTTTGGTCTTATGGAATGGGCCAGAGCTCCTTGAAGGGATCCAATAACGTACTGGGCTTTCAAGTTTCACTTACCAAATAACC
>BPVZ01000045.1:145804-156077 GCA_020521535.1 Rubroshorea leprosula
AATTAATTTTTAAATCTAAATATTAATATCTAATAAGATAAAATTTTAAATTTTAAATTGAATTTAATTAAATAAAATGATATATTTTAAGATTATGATTTTAATGCTTTTTAGAGTGAGGATTGATATATCTTTTTCTCTTAAATATAATAAGTACATATAAAATTTTAATTATATAAGTAACAAGTTAAACAAGTTGATCAAATAAATCAGAAAAATAATTCTAAACCCTACATTTGTTATGTAATTTAATATTTATGAATATATTATTTTTTATCTATTATTTAGTTATTTTTTCTATAATATAAATATAATATTTATTTAAAAAATAAAATACTTACAGACAACAAATATACTTGTACCAACACGGACCCCAAATCCAAACAAAGGACAATGGTCGAGGCTGCCCGACAGCTCTGCAAATATTTGGGCCTTACAAGCATAGAGCCCGTCGGACCCAAATGGACAAAACAAAACCCATCCTCCATTTCGATCCCTTTTGAAAATATTCGATGCATTAAGGACCGTTAGCTTTGATCTTTGCTCGTTTTGCTCCCTTGAATCCTGGTTCCAGGTGGTGCGACGATGCAGGGAGGACCATCCGGTATCGGCTACGGTCTCAAGTATCAGGTCAACACAATTCCTCTGATTTTCAATCTTCCTGACTCAGAATTGATCATAATATCCTAGTTCGTGCTCGCGGGCCAGATGCATTTCCGATGTCAAGGCAGACACAGATCACACCAGCTTCATCACCGGAACTCTCAGCCTCAAAGAAGACAACGAGGTTCTACTTGATTTATACTTCAGTTTCTCAATCGGAGTGCTGCATTTGGTAATTCGAACTGAATGTGTTGGTATCTGGCAGGTGCATTTGATTCGGTTCTCTTCCGACCGAACGGAGCTCAAATGTGAGGGCTTGTTTTCGCATCCTAATGAGATCTGGGATCTCGTTTCGTGCCCCTTTGATCAACGCATGTTGTCCACTGTTTTCTTTACTGGTAACTGTTATTTTTCTTTTTTATGTTTATTTTGTCATTCAATCACCCATTTCCATTTGGACTTGATCCCTGAACATTGTTGCATTAGATTGTCACTGGTTTTGACAATTCTACAGCTTCGTTAGATCTTTAACTGCTAGAAACAGCAAAATGGATGCAAAACTTCACTTAGTATGTCATTGGATCTTTTTATAGACTTTCTGTCGAAACTATGCTGTTGCTTTGTATTGGAATATGTGGAATCCAGTTTTGTAACTCAATTCCATGATTTCCGTCCTATAATTCCATCTTCTAGGAAAAATGTTTAATTGTTTAATCATCAGGGTGACGTTTATCAATTCAGGATCAGTTTTTACATGTAGGCATATCATTTTTGCTTTCTGTTAGACTTGTGTGAAATTCAGTGGGTCAAAAGATAAGGGATTTTTGTCTTTGCTTTGGGCAACGTTAAAAAAAAATGATGGGGGACTTTTCAATACCTTTTCCATTGTTGAAGGTGAATCATATGGGGCAGCAATACGGCCAATACCTGAGTTATATGGTCAGTTAAATTCATCCTAGTTATAGGTTGTACAGAATCCAATTTTATTAGTATGTACAAATTAGATGGAAAACAATCATTCTCCTTAAATTAAAATAAGACAAAGGTGTGCCATTTTGATATCTATATAAAAAAAAGACCAATAGCAACAAATTCAAGTGAACAAAACACAAATGACTAAAAAATTACAAATGATTGATTGATTTTAATAAGGACACTGGATACAAACATATACTTGAAAAACACAAGAACATAAAAATTTTCATGTAACTAAGTACTTGCTATGATTTAAGCTAGTGTCTAACATTTTCATCTTTGTAGTTGTTGATGTATGTTGTTCTAGATAGTTCGACGCAAGATATGACATCTGGAACAATGTTAAGTAATGCCATCACTATCCATCAATGAGTTTTAAATTCAATTGTGTTGAATAATAGTGATAGATCTATGGGAAATGACGTACGAAACTAAACCCACCAAAGCACATAATAGGTTACCACGACCAGCCATTCTCTATAGTACACTTGGGGTTTGAAACCAACCAACACCACAATACCATATGTGGTGACAGATTGAATAGCCTAAATCTTATCTTTAATTCCTTTGGTATTTGTAAAGGGTGGAAACATATCTTTGGGAAAAGAGCTTCGTAACCAGAAATAGAAAATGATATAATTGATTACTGCAAATAACCAATCTTTATAATTGGCCATGGGAGATGCGATAAGAGCACACTTGAACATGGCATGTGCAATATTTACAACCATCAAAGTCAAACCATTGATTCGTTTGGTATTTGTAGAGGGCATTGAGCTATATTTGGAATTATGATAGGACTTACAGAGACTTCAAACCACAATATCGATTGCCTTAACTAACCAGTTTTTATGGTCAAAAGGGTGAGATTTGACATTAGAAGATGCAAAGATGCTATTTGTAAAGTACATAACAGTTGATGAAATAATAAAAAACACACTAGCACTTTTAGTTGTGGTATTTGTACTAGGATCTTCTTCTGAATCCAACCAGTACTTATCTAACCAACTCTTGAAATTGAACAACACAAAATAGATGGAAGCAATTATCCATGTGGGAAACTTCAACTCATAACGGTGTAAGTAATAGATCCAATGACTCCAATGATAAAACCAAACAACCCAAGGTCTATTTGCGGTTGTAATACCACTAGTACACATAGAAGAAAAACTGAGATGCACAACATAGCACTGAGGCTCTTCAAGGAATTATCATAAAATTTTGCAAAAAGAAGTGCTATAATAAAGAAGGTGAAGTTTGATGTTGAATTTACCATGCAGCTACAACTTCCATGAAAAATTTTAAATTGATTCCAATGTTTTGAATGTGTTAACGGGACAAGGCCAATAAGCATCAATAATTGCGTTTTGACTCTTCTATCATATTTTGAACTTAACTTTGTATTCAGTAAAAGAAATATGACGGAGAACATGGGAAGTTTACTAACTAGTTTGGCCTTTAGTTGACCCTTTGCTGCTTCATTGTGGAGATGCATCTCAAGGGCTTCTGATAGATTCTTCATCTTCTCAATAATAGGATCTAGTAGAGATCTCATTGTTGATAGGAAACACACCTTGAGAACTTTCCATTGATTGCTCTCCTCATCTTCAATCCAATCTTGCAAAAGTATTACCTAATAGATAAGACTGGTTATTTTCAATAATGGATGAAACTTGATAACATCCTCACAATCCGTAGCACTGCAATTGAATCTCTCATATCTTCCATTTGGAAGAAAGGTGAGAAAGAACTAGTAGCACGGGTGGTTATTATGATGAATTAATTCTATATGGTGTAAAATAAAAGTTTGTTTCCCCAGTACGAGCTATTGTAGAATTAAAAAAAAAATTCATTGATAATATGTATTAGTCAAAGGTTTTAGTGGAGACATTGATTAGTATTGGAATGTGAATTGGTTCTTCCTTGGTATTGAAATTTGGTGTGGATCTTCAAAGTCGTCATTTGCCACACTTTTTTTTCGAAAATAGGCAATGCATTTGCCGTGCTTCCGGATCATTTGACGTGGGGAGTGGGGACTTCCGGTCACTTTGATTAGTATTGGCATTTGACCGTCACTATCCTTACCAGCCATATTCATTTTCTTCTCATTTGAATGTTGTCCACAGGTACATGCTTTTGCAAATATTTTTTTTAAAAAAAATTTATAATTTTTTAATGAAAAAAATTTTTAACTTTATGATATAGATTAAGAGTATATTATATAATAAGTCAAATAGTTGGATTCACTAATATACAAATATCATCTTGTAGATCACATTTAGAGTTCAAGTTTTCACATCAGCGCTTAAGAATATTAATTTTTTTTAATACACCAAGCAAAGTGAGTAGCCCTTAAAATTGCTTGAAAAAAGATTAATCTTAAAATAAATAAAAGCAAATGTCTAATTAATTTTATTTCTATAAAAGTAAACCATAGTTTTAAGCTAATATTATCTAAATAGTTTTAATTAAACATTTGATAAAATTAAAGGGATAGGGGATTTAACCAAAGTTTTATATTAAAATTTAATATGAAGAATCATTTCTCATATGATATGAGATAACCCATTCTTGTCAAACCCCTACTTCACCTATTTTAGAATTTGAGAAAAAAAAAACTTCCAACATAAATGTTCAAATTTCACCAAAAAAATAATGATGAAATGTTCAAGTTCTTAACCCCTAAAACATTTGCTAAAGATGTTGCGTGATTCATCCATGTGTGCACGATTGATTCATGTGAAAATTACCAATAAAAGGTTTTAAAATTGTTAATATGCTGTCCGTACATTATCAAATTATTAGCCCTTTCCTCTCATAAGCCACAAACTTAATGCATTAGGAGGCATTCATATCAATATGCTCCAACTTGGCTATGTCCTCCATGTCCATTGTAATGCAAAATGTCTAATGGCCTGTTTGGGAATTTGAATTTGATTAGAGTGTATTTGAATTTGGAGCTCCAAATTTAAATATATTGTTTAGTTTTACTTAAATGCAATGTAATGGAATTTCATCTAAATATATGTATTTGAAACATTGTATTTTAAAGTTAAAATTACATATATTTCAAATACATCCTTTAATTTGAAATTTTTGTATTTCATCAAAATTAAAAAGTGTTCTTATTAGATAGATATTCAATTTAAATAATAATTAAAAGTGGGTTTAATTTAACAAGAAATTCAATTTTAAATACACAACATTTTAATATATCCAAATAATGTATTTGAAATTTATTTTTTTAAAATTAATTCAAACAATGTATTTTAAATATATGTATTTCAAATACACATATCAAATATAAATACGCGTTTTCAAACACAACCTTAGAACTTTTAACGTTAGGCAAAAATTATTGGATAAAATATAATTATTAATGGAAAAAAGGAAAATTAGGATGTCATGAAATTAAAATTGTTAGGATGTCTAATAATTGTTACATGATGAATGTGATAAACTTAGGGCCTACGCTATATCCCACACATTTAATGGTTGTAATTAGATGTCCTGATATTTTTAATGTCAGAACGTCTTGCTTTTTCTTTTTCTCATTTTTAATACAAGAAATTTTAATTTCATTCAATAATTTAAATTATATAATTTAATACAATACTGAGTATGCAATAGTTGCTCAAACTTTTATAAAGTATCAAAAAAATTTCAATTGCAACTCACATGAGTGTAGTTATGACCATTAATAAATTATTAGGTTAAACTCCTAATTTGGTCCATGAATTATTGTAAAGACCCTCGATTTGGTCTCAATTGTTTACTGATTTAGCCTCAAGTTGGTCCTCCCATATAAAAAACAATTGACATATTTGTTACTTAACATCGAAAAACAGTTACTTACCAATCACGTGTCATATTAATAATGAGATATGTCAACTGTTTTTTATATGAAGGACCAACTTGTAGCAAATTAGTAAACAGTAAAGATCAAATTGGGATCGGTACAATAGTTCAGGAACCAAATAATGGATTTTTTGTTAGTTCAGGAACTAAATCAAGGTCTGTACAATAATTTAAAGACCAAATTAGGAATTTAACCAAATTATTAAGGCTATTAAATTATATTTAATTTAATTGATATTCATAAATTTTTTAAATAGATAATTATAATATTTAAAAAAATTAATGTATAAATTAATTTTAATTTATTAAATAATAAATAATAAATATTAATTATTTTTAATTATTAAATAAAAATTATTATTTTTTAATACAATTTTAATAACTTTAACCATTTTATTAATTACCACAAAAAAGAACTCTAACGCACACGCTCACATTTTTTAATGCGACTTGCCATCAAGGTCATAACAAATCCGTACGAAAAAGTAAAAGCTTCTATAAGTTGTGAAATAAGAAGGGCAACAATATTCTGGCGTACTACCAACGAGGAGTTGAATCGAATAGTAAGTGATTTATTTTAGTTTAAATAAAATTTTGAGTTTGAGACTTTGTATTCGCAGCAGCCCCCATTGGGAGATTCACCATTTTCAGGTGCGCGACGCGGGTCAGATCCAAATTAATTAGAGCGAAACCCTGAATACTAGACGAGAAACTAAAAAAAAAAAAACAATATTCTGGCGTGGTGGCAGCAAGCCTTAATTATAGCCAGGGTATTCGGTCATGAAAGTAGTGTCACTTTTACATTTTCTGTATTTATGTTTCAAAATGAAGTTGCAATTATTGTAGTTAATAGGGGTAACTGAAAATTTAGAATAATTTAGAATATCACCTTTCTGGTATGCTATCCCATTGCAGGGAGTAGGTGAGGCTAATTCCTTCTATAAAGACAAGGATAGTTTTTTCGAAACACATGGTCAATGTTTGGTTAGTAGTAGTGGTTATTCTTTGATCAAATTATAAGTATGATAAATTTTATACATTTATTTCTTAAGGTAAGAATAATTAAGCTTTAATGTTGATAAATTTGTACCAAAACTAAGTAATGAATGAGGAATATGTATTTTTTATATCTTTTATATAATATTTTTGGGTTAAAGAGAATGAGAGAGAGAGGAGGGGAAAGGAAAAAATTCTCCTCTTTATTTTTTTCTTTTAATTGTGTTATTTATTCAAAGAAGAAGAAGGGAAGAAAGGGGAATGAAAGGATATAATACCATCCTCTTCTTGCCCCCCTCCCCTCCCCCTTCTATTTTCCTTAATCTAAATATAAAGGAATATGTATCATTGATTCTTTACTAATTATTAAAAAAAAAAGAGAAAGAAAATTCGACATTAGAGTTGAATCCTTTTTAACTTTCAATGGAAATTTATTAATTTTTCCATTGTTGAAGGTGAATCATATGGGGCAGCAATATGGCAAATACCTTAGTTATATGGTCAGTTAAATTCATCCCAGTCATAGGTTGTACAAAATCCAATTTTATTAGTATGTACAAATTAGATGGAAAACAACCATTCTCCTTAAATTAAAATAGGATAAAGGTGTGCCATTCAATGAATTCAAATGAACAAAACACAAATGACTAAAAAATTATAGATGATTGGTCGATTTTAATAAGTACACTGGATATAAACATATACTTGAAAAGAAGATGACACAATTTTCATCTATCTACTTACTATAATTTAAGCTAGTGTCTAACATTTTCATCTTTGTAGTTGTTGATGATATATTGTTATAGACAGTTCGATCAAAGATATGACATCTGGAACAATGTAAAATAATACCATCACTATCCACCACTGATCTTTAAATTCAATTGTGTTGAACAATAGTGACAGATCTTTGGGAAATGATGTACGAAACTAAACCCACCAAAGCACATAATAGGTTACCACAACCAACCATTCTCTATAGTACACTCGAGGTTCGAAACCAGCCAACACCACAATACCATATTTGGCGACAGATTGAATAGCCCAAATCTTATCTTTAATTCCTTTGGTATTTGTAAAGGGCGAAAACATATCTTTGGGAAAAGAGCTTCGTAACCAGAAACAAAAAATAATATAACTGATTACTACAAATAACCAATCTTTATAATTGGCCATGGGAGATGTGAGAAGAGCAAACTTGAACATGGCATGTGCAATATTTACAACCATCAAAATCAAACCATTGATTCGTTTGGTATTTGTAGAGGGCATTGAGTTATCTTTGCAATTATGATTGGACTTATAGAGACATCGAAGCACAATACCGATTCCCCTAACTAACCACTTTTTATAGTCGGATAAGGGAGATTTGACATTAGAAGACAAGAACACAATTTGTGCAAAATATAAAGCAGTTGATGAAAAAATAGAAAACACACTAGCACTTTCAGTTGTGGTATTTGTACCAGGATCTTCTTCTGAATCCAACCAATACTTATCTAACCATCTTTTGAAACTGAACAACACAAAACAGATGGAAGCAATTATCCATGTGGGAAACTTCAACTCATAACGGTTGTAAGTAATAGATCCAACGACTCCAATGATAAAACTAAACAACCCAAGGTCTGTTTGTGGTCGTAATACCACTAGTACACATAGAAGAAAAACTGAGATGCACAACATAGCACTGAGGCCCTTGAAGGACTTATCATAAAATTTTGAAAAAAGAAGTGCCGTAATAAAGAAGGTGAAGTTTGATATTAAATTTGTCATGCAACTGCATCTTCTACGAAGAATTTTAAATTGACTCCAACGTTTTGAATGTGTTAACGGGCCAAGGCCAATAAGCATCAATAACTGCATTTTGACTCCTCTTCTATCATATTTTGAACTTAACTCTGTATTCAGTAAAAGAAATATGGCGGAGAACATGGCAAGTTTACCAACTAGTTTGGCCTTTAGTTGACCCTTTGTTGCTTCGTTGTGGAGATGCATCTCGAGGGCTTTTGATAGATTCTTCATCTTCTCAATAATAGGATCCAGCAGAGATCTCATTGTCGATTGGAAATACACCTTGAGTGCTTTCCATTGATTGCTCACCTCCTTTTCAATCCAATCCTGTAAAAGTATTACCTGATAGATAAGACTGGTTATTGTCAATAATGGATGAAACTTGATAACCATCCTCACAATCTGTGCTATTGCGATTGAATCTCTCATATCTTCCATTTGAGAGAAAGGTGAGAAAGAAATGGTAGCACAGGTGATTATTATGATGAATTAATTCTAAATGGTGTAAAATAAAAGTCTGTTTCCCCAGTATGAGCTGGTGTAGAATTAAAAAATAATTCATTGATAATATGTATTAATCAAAGGTTTTAGGGAGACATTGATTACTATTGGAATGTGGATTGGTTCTTCCTTGGTATTGAAATTTGGCGTTGATCTTCAAAGTCGTCATTTACCACGCTTTTTCTTCTTCTTCCTTTTTTTTTTTTTTTTAAATAGGCAATGCATTTGCCGTGCTTCCGGCTCATTTGACGTGGGGAGTGGGGACTTTCGGTCACTTTGATTAGTATTGGCCTTTGACCGTCAGTTTCCTTACTAGCCATATTCATTTTCTTCTCGTTTGAATGTTGTCCAAAAGTGGATGCTTTTGCAAATACTTTTTTTAAAACATTTATAACTTTTTAATAAAAAAAATTTAAAATTTTATGGTATAAATTGAGAATATATTATATAATAAGTCAAATAGTTGGATTTACTAATATATAAGTATCGTCTTGTAGGTTACATTTAGAGTTCAAGTTTTCACTTCAACACTTAAGAATATTAAATTTTTTTTAATATACCAAGCCAAGTGAGTGATGTGTCTTGTCTAATTAATCTTACTTCTATAAAAAAATTAATCTTAAAATAAGCAAAAGCAATTGTCTAATTAATTTTACTTCTATAAAAGTAAACCATAGTTTTAAAACTAATACTATCTAAATAGTTTTAATTAAACATTTGATAAAATTAAAGGGATAGGGGATTTAACCAAAATTTTATTTTAAAATTTGATATGAAGAATCATTACTCATATAATATGAGATAACCTACTCTTGTCAAACCCCTTCTTCACCTATTTTAGAAATTGAGGGAAAAAAAAACGTCCAACATAAACATTCAAATTTCACCCAAAAAATTAATGATCAAATGTTCAAGTTCTTAACCCGTAAAACATTTGCTAAAGATGTTGCGTGATTCATCATGTGTGCACGATTGATTCATGTCAAAATTACCAATAGAAGGTTTCAAAATTGTTAATATCCTGTCCGTACATGATCAAATTATTAGCCCTTTCCTCTCATAAGCCACAAACTTAATGCATTAGGAGGCATTCCGATCAATATGCTCCAACTTGGCTATATCCTCTATTTCCATTGTAATGCAAAATGTCTAATGGCATGTTTGGGAACTTGAATTTGGTTAGAGTGTATTTGAATTTGGAGCTCCAACTTTAAATACATTGTTTGTTCTTACTTAAATATAATGTATTTGAATTTTGTCTATATACATGTATTTGAAACCTTGTATTTCAAAATTAAAATTACATGTATTTCAAATACATCCTCTAATTCATGAATTTTATTCTAAATTTTTGTATTTCATCAAAATAAAAAGTATTCTTATTAGATAGATATTAAATTTAAATAATTATTAAAAGAGGGTTTAATTTAACAAAAAATTCAATTTTAAATACACAACATTTTAATATATCCAAATAATATATAATAGGTTTTTATACCAAGTTGTTAATGAATTGAAAATTTTTAATTTTATTAATAAATTTATC